>JAJTUV010003633.1:0-91114 GCA_021653895.1 Mastomys natalensis | reverse complement strand
CCCTTAGTTCCCTATAACCCTTGCTACACACATCTGTTTCAAGTTCCTGACTCTCTGTACATCTCCCAAATCTCCTCTCACACCTGATCCTGCCTGCCTTTCTTCCTCCCCTTCCTCTCTTCCTCCCAAGTCCCTCCCACCCTCTACATCCCATGATTATTTTGTTCCTGCTTCCCAGTAGGACTGAAGCATCCACACTTTAGTGTTCCTTCTTCTTGAGCTTCATATGGTCTGTAAGCTGTATTGTGGGTATTTCGAGCTTTTTTTCCTTTTCTCACTGAATAGAGAACATAGAATAGACACCAAGTGTGGACAGAGGGAAGGAAATGAGTGGGGGATGGCCATGGAGGGGAGGAGGGCAGATCTATCTAATGATGTTCTGCTATACTTGCAGACAGGAGCCTAGCATAGCTGTCATCAGAGAAGCTTCACCCAGCAACTGATAGGAAATGATACAAAGACTCACAGTCAAATGTTAGGTGGAGCTTTCAGAATCCAGTGCAAAAAGGATGGAAAGACTGAAGGAACCAGAAGGATCAAGGGAACCACAAGAAAGCCTACACAATCATCTAACCTGGGACTGTAGGAGCTCATAGAGACTGAACTGCCAACCAAAGAGCATGCATGGTACAGACCTAGGCCCATTAGATATATGTAACAGTTGTGCTGCTGGGTCTTCATTGAGTTCATCTGATTTGGGAGCTGGGAACATCTCTGATTGTATTATCTGCCTTTTGAGACATTTCCCTTAACTGGGCTGCCTTGTATAGCCTCAATACAAGTATTGCCTAATCTTTTTGCAACTTCATATGGCAAGAATGATTGATATCCATGGGATGATGTCGTGTCCGCCTTGACCAGCAATTAAGACACGACACGGTTGGATCCTTCTCAGTCAGCTTTATTGCAGGAATGACTCTTGACTTATGGACGGGGCCGGGGACCGGGACGGGGCCGGGGACTGGGGACCTATGGCCGGGGACCTCAGCAGCAGAAATGAGCTGCTTATATAACTGCCCAAGGCGGGCTGGGTGACTGTTCTCTCAGGATAGGTTAAGCTGCCAATACCTCATTAGCATAAGCCCACTCGGGAGGGGCATGAGGCTGAAGCATGCACAAAGGACTTGTTTACCAGTTTAGCTGAGCTGGCCATGCTGGAAGCCAGCTGCTTACATTGTCAGGTGCTAGTCATACGACTGACTTTGCAACTGTCCCAGGTGCTATCTTAAACACGGCTGCCTACAGGATGCTTCCCCTTTTCTGAGAAAGAGAGTACTGGAGGATGTGGCTTGGGTGAGAGGAGTGAGAGTGAGAAGAGAAAGGGTGACTGGGAAGAGAAGAGGGAGGGGAAGCTGTGATTGTCATATAAAGTAAATAAATTAATTAATCAAAATGGAGTTATAAGAGTGAGAGACAGACAAGAGAGAGAGAGACAGAGAGAGAATTCATGCCTATTCTAACCTGTGAGTTTGTTCATGCAGCTGTTTTGATCTACAGACCACTTTATTTAGTGAAAGCTTAAACTTTTAAGCAAAGCTTGCAAAAATGACATATCTCATGATTTCTACATTATTAAAAAAAGATTTTTTCCAAGAAATTTTGGGAATGTGATTGAAATGCTATCATGTTTAGCATGTAGAAAACAACTCAAGAATAAATTTTTCTAATTTAATATTTATACAGTTATACCTAGGTGAACCAGTGATATCACCATCATTAGTCACAAGGATAATGTAGTTTTAAAATAATATAATAAAAATAATAAAATAAGATTCCTTCTAGATGGCTCAGTGGTTAACATAATTTACTGATCTTCCAGATTACCCAGGTTCCATGAACATACACTACAATTTACAACTGTTTGTGACTCAAGTTTCAGGAGGTCTGATTTTCAGATCTTGCCACATTAGGTAAAATGAATGCAAGTGGTGTACAGACATTCATCCAGGTAAAACACATGTAAATAGAAAATAATAGAATAATTTTAAAATTAGTTTAAAATAATTAATATTTTATATTAATTCATTAAGAATGGATATTATCAAGGAAAGTTATATACAAGTAACATTATACAAACTGTGAAGAATATGCACTGAAATTTGTATTACACATACACACACATCTACATATATGTATAGATATATATGCATGTAGCAACAGTATATGAAAAAGAAGTGAAAAAAATGAAAAAAGAACAAGGGGGTATATGTGTGAGGGGTTGGGTTTGGAGGGAGTAAAGGGAAGGGAAATTGATGTAATTATATTGCAATCACAAAATTAAACCAAAAATGAATACAAATGACAAATGGAGGAGAAAAAATTTTACTTTTAGTGGAAGTGTTACCTTGTCTCAATATCAGTGTAGATAATTTTTCAAACCTAAATACAGATTTACCATGTAACTAGGTATGCTGCTCCTAGATATGTCCACAATGATTTTATAGTCTACTATGTATTTACATGTTCATTTCTGCCTCTGCTTTAGTCAAAATTCCATCTAGGTGATGGAATTTGTCTTTATATACAAAATAGTATTTTCCTTAGTTGTAAAGAACAATGAAATTATGAAATTCACAGAAAATGGATATAAACTATTATATTTACTGAGCAAAGGATGGTGCAGAAAGATGAATACTTTGTTCATTTTTCTCACATATAAAGGTATATTTGAATTTTTGTGATCTCTGTCAGTTTCAATAGGAGGTCAAAAACTGGCAAATGACTTATAGAGGGCATAGGATAAGATGCCTTAAAAGAAAAAGGGAATAGTAGAATCCATGTGGTAAGTAAATAAGAGTAGGGGAATAATGGAGTTGAAAATTGTAAGAGGGCTTGGGGATATGGGGCTGAGTTACAAAGGGAGGAAGGAAAAAGTAAATGAAAACTAAAGGTATATAAGAAGTCTTATGGAAACCCATTCCATTGTATGGTAATTAAAAATATAATTAAGAATGGAAAGACTGACTAATGGGTAATGTAACAGATTGCTAAGCCTGCTTACTTAAAGTTGATCCTGGGAACTGAACTAGTAGGAAAGAACTGATTTCTGCAAGTTGTCCTATGTCCACCATAAGTGTTCCACAATAAATGAGTACCCCTAAAACCAAATAAATACATAAAATTAAATATAGTTACAAAAAAGTGAATTTGAATGGATAATGCTGTCTCAAGAAGTTTTGGTTTGGCTGAAGAGAGGAGCACTGATTTCTCTTCCAGAGGTCCTGAGTTCAATTCCCAGTAACCATATGGTGGTTCACAACCATCTGTGATGGGATCGGATACCAACTTCTGGTGTGTCTGAAGACAGCTACAGTGTACTCATATATATGAAAACAAATAAAAACTCCAGACTGTTGCTATTGCTCTTGATTTTTTTTTAATTTAGCTTAAATTCACAAATTGACCAAGCCTAGAATCATCTGAGTAATGATCTATATTGAAGAACTATCTAGATCATGTATGCCGGTGTGCATAAATAGCTATGAGAAATTGTCTTAATTGTTAATTGATATAGAAGGGTTCAGCTAACCATGAGCAATAGCATCCCTAGACTCATAATCCTGCTCTGTATAAGAAAACCTATTGGAGCATGAGCCAGAGAACAAGTCCACAAAGCAGTGTTTTGCCATGTTTATGCTTTTAATTTGCTGCCTTGACCTTCTTTAATGATAGACTGTGACCTGGAAGTGTAAGCCAAATTAATACTTTCCTAATGTTGCTTTAGTCATAGTGTTTGTCATAGTATTAAAATTAAAATAGATCAGATGTTCACCAGAAGTAAACAATAAGTTGCAAATCTGTTGACATTGAAAATATTTTTTTGGCTTCTTTATCAAAAATCTAGGGTCATAGACATGTGGGTGGTTTATGTTTGATACTTCTGTTCAATTCCATTGATCAATGTATCTGTTTCTGTACAAATGCCATTCAGTTTTTATCACTATTACACTGTAGTACAGCTTGGGGTCCAGAATGGTAATTCCTCATGAGGTTTTTTATTGTCCAGGATTATTTTTGCCATCCAGGTTCATTGCTTTTCCATATGAAGTTCAGAATTGTTCATATTTACTTTATTAATCAATTTATTTTTTTACATTTCAAATGTGATCCCCTTCCTGTTAACCCCTTCCTGAATCCCCTGCCCCATCCTCCTCCACTTTGCCTCAAAGAAGGTGTTCCCCCACCCACCTACCCACTTACCCACTCCTGCCTCAATACTCTAGCAATCTCCTTCTCTGGGGCATCAAGCCTCCACAGGACCAAGTGCCTCCCCTCCCAATGATACCAGATAAGGAAATCCTCTGCTACGTATTTATAAAGAGACATGTACAAGCCCATGTATACTCTTTGGTTGATGGTTTAGTCCCTGGGATCTCTGAGGGTATGGTTAATTGATATTGTTGTTCTTCCTATGGGGTTGCAATCCCCTTCAGCTTCTTTGGCCCTTCCCCTAACTCTTCCACTGGTGTTCCTGGGCTCAGTCAAATGGTTGGTGGTAGGTATCTTCATTTGTCTTAGTCAGGTGGTGGCAGAGCATCTGAAAGACCAGCCCTACCAGAATCCCAAAATTTCCAACCCCCTAATACTAATTATTTCTTTTAATTCTCTTGGCCCTCTGAAATTCTCTTGAGTTGATTCTCATATTTGGTCTTGATACCCCATGTTTTCTCTAACTCTCTTCTACCAAACAGGTCCCTCCTTCTTCCTGCCTCCCACGATTATTTTGTTCCCCATTCTAAGTGGGTCGGGAGCATCTACACTTTGGCCTTTCTTCTTGTTAGGCTTCATATAGTATGCATATTGTATCCTGTTTATTCTGAGCTTTTGTACTAATATCCACTTATCAGTATTTTTACGTCAGGGTTATCTTAGAATATTTTCTTCCTTTCTCTCCTTCCTTCCTTCCTTCCTTCCTTCCTTCCTTCCTTCTTTCTTTCTTTCTTTCTTTCTTTCTTTCTTTCTTTCTTCTCTACAATACACTTACATTTATTAAAATAAATTAAATTTCAATACAGTTTAAAGAATTTTATGAATTTTTTCTCAATCTGCATTTATACCATTTTAATTATGTGTAAGTACTAAGGTCAGATCTAGGTTGAGGAACTAGCAATATAATAGATGAAAATAGTCAAGTAACAAGCAAGACAATAGTCACAAATAGTCAAAAAACAAGCAAGGCAATAAAGTTCTATGATTGCTCCTGGGATCAATGTTTCTAAGGGCTTATGAGGAAGACCAAAATATCTGAGCCTACTTCCCTGTCCTAGCAAAATTCATTTTCATGCCTGAAGCCTACTTATTTGTTCTAGCTTAAGATTTAGATTCCTGCCTGAAATTAGTTCTTTGTTCAAGACTAAGATTTAGATTCCTACCTGAAATTACTTACTTAGGACTTAAATTCTTGCCTGAAATCACTTTTTTGTTCTAGCCTACTGTAAGATTCCTGCCTGAAGCCATTTCCTTGTCCTTGGCCAATGTCAGATACTTGCCAAGCAACTCCCAAACTCTCTGCTTCACTTCCTTTTTTTATTTCATAAACAAGACTTAGCCTCTCTTAAGTTATTCTGACAAAAATGCCTTCCTTACCTGTCATGGAATATGCATTATCAAAAGCAATGCACTTCTTTCTTAGGTTGGTAAGTCTGTGCAGTATCTTACCTGTCTTTGGCTTGACAGTCTGTTAAATTAATAACTTTGACTGGGGGTCTATTTTCAGTTTCAGGCAATGTACTTTGGCTGCCAACATGTTAATGTTGTTAAAGACAAGCAGGAGCAAAAGTATTCCTAAGACAAAAATGTCTAGCATGATCAAGCTATATAGGTCATTCTTGAAGCTTGAATAAAATAGAAATACTGACATTGGGCCATGGATAATTTTATCAGCAGTATCTGCTGAGCAACATTCTTTAAATTCATAAGCTCACTATACAAAGTTGAAATATCCAGACAGGTGTTAGAATTATGCCAAATACAATGTAAGTGTCTTTAAACTTCTTCCTAATTATAATGACTACCACTGTAATTTTAAAATTAATATGAATCCAACGATATTTGGTATGACACTCAAGATGGCTCCTTACCCTTAAATTATGAACCTCCTTCCAATTATTTGAATAGGATAAAAAGCATCAATCTGTTCTTCCAAATGCCTATCTAAATCCACTTGTATATTTAACACATTAATAACATTTTCTTATGCTAAAAGATTAACAAAAGTAGCTCTCTTAACTTCTTGTGTCAAAGCAAATGCAGAAGCAGTGGTGCAAGCAATTAATGTAATTAAAACTGTTATACCAGCAATAAACAAGCCCACTACCCTCTTGTATCTACGTAAAGCCTGACTCACTTCTTCCAGTACTTGCAAGCTTTTTTCAGAATACCAAGGTCCTCTAATACTCAGGGCAATAAAACAAAATCTGGTTGATAGACTCTCATAACAGACATGCGAGGTTTCAACATACTATCACAATTAGAAATTGTACAATCAATACATCTTACATTAAATACTCTAGAAGAAACAAAGATAATATTAATATGACAATTAAAAGAGCTTTAACACATGCACTACCACTTATTTGAAATCCTGATTCTGTCCCAACTTTATCTCTTGCTAGCATAACATCATAGAGACCTGCAGCTAAGTTTCAAATATGTCTCTGAAAATTTCCAGAACCGGACATCCAAATGAAGACTGTTATTTCCAATATGGGTTCATTTCTAGACCAGTCCACGATTGAGTCTGAATAACTGGTCACATTTAAGAAAAATACAAGTGTTCTTATAATTTCTCATTCTGATTCTATGGCCCACAAATTCTAAAAGTCTATGAGAGTGTTCTTCAAGTGGTATTGCTTCAAGTTTCTTTCCATTTGGTTTGATGTTGGCTACTTTTTTTGCTGAATATTGCCTTTATTTCTCAGCTTCTAGTGAGATGATCATTTTTTTCCCCTTTGAGATTGTTTATATATTGGATTACGTTGATGGATTTCCATATATTGAAACATTCTTACATTCCTGAGATAAATCCTACTTGATCATGATGGATGGTTGTTTTGATGTGTTCTTGGATTCAGTTTGTGAGAATTTTATTGAGTATTTTTGCTTCGATATTCATAAGGGAGATTGGTCTGAAGTTCTCTTTCTTTGTTAGGTCTTTGTTTTATTTAGGTATGAGTGTAATTGTGGCTTCATAGAACGAATTGGGTAGTGTTCTTTCTGTTTCTATTTTGTGGAATAGTTTAAAGAGAATTGGTACTAGGTCTTCTTTGAAGGTCTGATAGAATTCACCACTAAAACTATCTGGTCCTGGACTTTTTTTGGTGGGAAGACTTTTAATGTCTGCTGCTATTTCTTTAGGGGTTATGGGACTGTTTAGATGGTTTATTTGATCTTGATTTAACTTTAGTACCTGATATCTGTCTAGAAATTTGTCCATTTCATCTAGATTTTCCAGTTTTGTTGAGTATAGGCTTTTACAGTATGATCTGATGATTTTTTGAATTTCCTCAGTTTCTATTGTTATATCTTCCTTTTCAGTTCTGATTTTATTAATTTGGATGATGTTCTCAATTTCCTTTCATTTGCCTTCAAACTTAATAATGCTTTAAAAAAATAACAGAATATTATTTCATTGTTTAGATGCACCACATTTTCTTTATCCATTCTTCAGTTGAGGGATATCTAGGTTGTTTTCAGTTTCTAGCTATTTTAAATAAAGCTGCTCTGAACATAGTTGAGCAAGTGTCTTTGTGGGATGTTGGAGAAATTTTTGAGTATATGGCCAATAGTGGTATAAGTGGGTCTTGAGGTAGAACAATTCTGAGCTACCATTAAATAGATTTTTAAAGTGGTTATACAAGTTTGCACTCTCACCAGAAGAAGTGCTTTCCTTGTTCTATATCTTAGCCAGCATGTTCTACCTCTTCACATTTTAATCTTAACCAATATAACAGGTAGAAGATGGAATCCCAGATTTGCATTTTCCTGATGACTACGGACTTTGAACATTTCTTTAAGTGCTTCTAGACTATTTGAGATTCCTTTGTTGAGAACACTCTGTTTAGTTTTGTACCCCATTTTTCATTGTTTTATTTTTATTGTTTGTGTCTAGCTAACTCCTTAAATTCTTTGTAAAGTTTGGATGTTAGCCCTCTGTCAGATGTAGGGTTGGGGAAGATCCTTTCCTGATTGGTAGGTTGCTGATTTTACCTATAAAATACTTGCAAAATGAACCCAGTAATGCATTAAAGACCTGATCCATGAAGATCAAGTAGGCTTCATCCCAGGGATCAAAGGCTGAATCAATATATGAAAATATATCACAAACTGAAAAAAAATCATATCATTACCTCATTAGACACTGAAATAGCCTTTGATAAAATACAACACTCCTGGTTACCAGGAAGGTGTTACCAGAGAGACACCTTTAGCATAGTGACCGATTATAAAATTATCTCAAACAAATCAGTAACCCTTCTTTATACACATAATAAACAGTTCAACAATGAAATTAGGAAAAACACCATTTTTAATAGCCACAAATAATATAAATATCTTGGTGTAACTTTAACCAAGCAAGATTCTTATAGAAGTATAGGAGGAAAGATTGTGACCCCAAAGCAGATAGAAACTCCAGAGGAAAACCATCAGAGTCAACTAACCTCTACCTTTGAAGCTGTCAGAATCTGAAACACTAATCAAAGAACAAAACAGGCTGGTCCTAGGCCTCACCACACTTATGTAACAGATATGCAGCTTTGTTCTCACATGGTTCACAAACAACTGGAAAAAGGACTATCACAAAGCTGTTGCCTGTCTGTGGGACATGTTCTAGCTGGGCTGCCTTGTCTGGCTTCAATGGGAGAACAAGTACCTTCCTTGAAGGGAGTGGAGGTATACAAGGAATGGGGTGCCCACTCAGAGGAAAAGGAGAGGATGGGGAACTTATTGGGGGGATGAATATATATGCATTTAAGTATATTAAATGTATTGTTTTCTAGGTCTCTTTAATGTTACTTTTGTGTGTGTGTGTGTGTGTGTGTGTTATTCATGTGTTGACACTTAGTATTAGTTAACCAAATAAGGATTTTTACCCTTTGAAAGACTAATTCTTCTCTCAGCATTCTTTAGTTGACTGTAGTTTTTAATCTTGGGTGGGATTCTTTGAACTTTCCTCTCAATATGTATATTAGTGTTGAGCTTGTTCAGGTCCTTTTTAGGGAGCCATAGTGTTGATATATCAAGGATGAAGCTTTCTAGTCATTTATAGGAGACTCAGTTTCACAACGTATTTCCTAGTTTAGTGGTTCTTACAATCTTTCTTCTTTTTGTTCTGCAATTGTCCCTGAGACTTAATTGGAGGGGTTGTGATGTAGCTGTTTCTTTGGGGACTAGATAACCATATTCTATTGTCTTCAGTATTCTAACAAGATGTGTTTTTCTGTAATGATCTTTGCCTTCTGTAAAGAAAAGCTTCTTTGAAAACTGGTGGGGGATGCACTTATTAGTTGATATAAGAATACATTCTATAATGTAGTTAGAATTTTGGCTGTTCTTGTAACTTCATGTTTGTAGGTTCTACTCCAAGATCCCTAACCTTGTTAGGCCTGGGACTTTAGCTAGATTTCTTGTATCAGGCATGATTACTTTCCCACTGGGCTTGTTTTAGTCAAATAAGGACTCTGTAGGTAATTGCCAAGATATGTACCACTATCATACCATTAGAAATATCTTGGTACTGTGTTGATTGTTGTAGTTCAGAGGTACCACACATAGGTAGGTAAGAATATTGACTGGATTTATAGTGCCTTCTGGTACTATGAAAGCTAGATCTCTAACTCAAAATGACTGAAAATGAAACTCTCTTAGATATATCCTGAGGCAATTTAATAGTTTAATATCACTTACTCAGTTTCATAGAGGTGAACATGTCATCCCAAGTTTTACTGATGGGAACCAGTCAGCCCTTATTTAAATTATTAAAGTAGAAATATTTGAATGTGTGCCTAACTCATTTCTATACAACTTTAACTTGAGATGAATAATGTAATTGATATTATATTTTAAAGATTTATTTATCTACTTTTTATACATTTCTTTAAAATTACATTCTTTAAGATATATGATATAACTAAAATCAGAATGCCTAAAATGTATAGAGACCATCATGCAAATATATGCATGAAAATTTATTATTTAATTCAGTTTTATCTGACAACTGTGAGTTCATTAGCAAATTCTTATAAAGAGCCATTTCAGTTTGAATGTTTCCTTTCTGAAGTAGAAATCACTGTCAATGTTCCCTTTAATTCTAATGTGCTGTTCTGGAACAATGGTGGATCAGAGGTCATGGGAGTAACACATCAGTGACCAGTCTAACTTGAGGCCCACAAAATAAGCAGGAACAAAATGAGGGAGGACATCATCTGGATGGCAGATGTGTGAAGATGGATGGCTCAGATACCTAGAGCTGAATCAAACATGACTGGCTGAACATTAACTCCAATGACATAATCCCTAATAATATTCAACTATACTCATAGATCCAGTGCCTAGATCAGTTGTGATGAGAGGATTCCTCTGGCAGCTAATAGGATCAGATGCCCAAGGCTAAAAAAAAATAGGCATAGGAAGAGGGGGAAGAATTCTAGAAAGTACAGGGATCAATGACACCATAGAACACAGGCCAAGGAATCAAATAAGCAGCACTCGGAAGGACTCTCAAAAACTGAAGTGACAATCACAGAACCTACATGGGTCTACAATAAATCATCTGAATATACATTCTGGTTGTTTAACTTAGAGATTTTGAGACACCCCTAACAGTGAGAGTAGGAGTTTCTATAAGTCTTTTTCCTGCTCTTTTTTTTGTTTGTTTGTTTGTTTTTGTTTTTGTTTTTTGGAGACAGTGTTTCTCTGTGTAGCCCGGGCTGTCCTGGAACTCACTCTGTAGACAAGGCTGGCCTTGAACTCAGAAATCCACCTGCCTCTGACTTCCAAGTGCTGGGATTAAAGGCATGCACCACCACCGCTCGGCCTTTTTCCTGCTCTTAATACCCTTTCTTTCTACTGGGTTTCTTGTCCAGACTTTAAATGAGGGTTTGTGCCTAGTATGATTGCATCCTGTTCTGCTGTGTTAATTTGATATCCCTGAAAGGCCTCCTGTGTTCTGAAATGAAATGAAGAGTCAGTGGATTTGAGGGAGGACTGGGGTAAGAATGAAACCTGGGGTGAGTAGAAGGTGTAAAGGCTGTAGCCAGGATGAATTATATGAGAGAATAAATAAGAAGAAAAAGTAATAGAAAGAGTTCTCTATAAAATGTTCAAATTTGAATATAATCATCTTTTAGGCACCATTATAAGTGTTTCCAGATTCATTTAAGTTTTCAAGTCTGTAAAGTAGGAACCATTATAACACTCATTTTGTAGATAAAGTAAGTAGACCACAGAGCATATTTAAGTCATATTTAAATATGGACACCAGAAATCTCTTTGATATGCAGTAGTTTTTGGTGTTCCAAAAAGAAACATGAAAGTTACCAAGTGATTGTAGTTAGGATCTTAGATTCTAATGGCAATAATTCATTACAGGAGAGCACAATGTATTTCAAATATGATCTAGTTGCCTATCTGAAAGCTAATCTGAGGTAAGGTTAATAGGAAAAGATCTTGATAAATGCTATACTTAACAGTTGATCTTCATTGACATGTTCTATTTCAGTTCTGGATAATGAAGATTATAAAAACTAAGTTATTGCATTGGATTGCCTTTAAAAATTATAAAAATAAAAACTAAACAATGAATCTACCTTAATCACATCAGTCACAGAGGTAACATAAATAGCAATATTTTTTCCATGAATTTCTGATTGATGATATAAAAGCCACCAATTACAATTTTGTCTTATGCATCGTGAAAAGCACAGATGGTTAGACAAAAATGAGAGCTCATGCAACAGTGAAATTTGAAAATGCACTAGAAATATATTTCCAAGTGAGTTAAAAAAGAAAAATACTGGGGCTTATGACGTTTGAGTAAAATGGTATATTTGCAGATGATTATAGATACTAAGCCTTTAATTTAAAATTTAAGGTAAATGGAAGCTCTGGTTGTATAACAGAAGAATGTATTATTTTTAATTTAAGATGGCAAAAAAATATTGAGCGGAACACCCATTAATACAGTGGAGTCTTCTATTACATAGTATTAATACAAATCACTAATTGAAATAAGTAAAATTGGTAGCATATATCTTCAAGGACCTACCATGATGACTTGTAGATAACACGTATTTATCTATTAGCCAACAATATCAAAAATTTACAGCAAAATCAAAGGAAAAAAAATAACAAATAACCCCTCTCCAATAAACAGGTTTGGTATTTCATTTTTATTTTATTTTATTTTTTGACAGAGCATACAATTCCTACACACTGAAGGAAGTAGGAGAACATTGATGAAAAGTATGGTAAAAGAATAAAGTAGATCCAAGTGTGATTATGCATGCCTGTACTGTCAGCATTTTGGAGGTAGAGACAAAAGGTTCAGAGGTTCAAGGCATGCGTTGACTGCATAATAAGTTTAGGCCATTTTGGGATTTAGGCCATTTTGCAACCTGCTGTCCCACAGATAAAAATAACACGGAATATTTTGATATTTGTCTTAAGTCTTCACTATATTCACCATGATATTTTCTGTAAATTATCTTATGTAACTAAGTATCTTCATGTGTCTAATTGTAAAGGCAGTGAAGCCTATAGGAATATAAATGGTTCATGAAAGTAGAACAACTCAGGAAGTCATGTTCTTGACAAAACATTGTGAGTGCAGGTTGCAGATTTGGTGAACATATAAAATGACTCATATCAATAAATATAAATGTCTAAATTTAACACATCAAATAACAAAGTTATTTTCTCCTCTCCCACAGCAACAATGATTTGAATTCCAAACATTCTTAATATATAACTTTTATCTAATATTTAATCAGTCTGGTCTCCCTCAAAAGGTCTCCAAATTTCCTATGTATTTTTATATCTTCAGTAATCATTTCCAAAATTGAATAATAAAGTTACTGTAATTACTGTATTTGGATACTTTTTCTTCATAGGAAAACTTTGGCTTAATTTGATTCCAGAAATTAAGATAAACTTAATTATAGTAAATTTTAGTAGCCACCAGCCTCTATAGAGGAAGAACTCTTCCGTTCTGATCTCTGTTTTAAACTAAGCCCTCTTCAAAACAAAGCTTCCTCACAACCCCTTGATTACAGTGACTTTTCTTTTCCCAAATATTTATAATAATCAAAAAGTTCTAATGTTATCACTCTCAATTTAGTGTAGTTTGTCCTAATTCTGATGATGTTAGAAAATCCAGTGCTATAGTTTATAGTTTAAGAAACATTGCAGAAATTGCTGCTTCATATACAATATTATAATCTTAGAAATTATCTTTTAGTATAAATTTCTTGTCTTTGAAGAGTAAAACACAAGGAAGAAAATTTTAAATTTTTCCAATGATTAGAACGTATTACTAAAGATGAATTCTTGTATGTTCTGAACTCTTGAGACCAGGTGCCAACAACATATATTGATAATGTCAAAATGCATTACATGTTTGCAAGACAATTCTATTCTTGTTATTTACCTGAAAAAACTCAATAGAAACATAAAGAAATATTTATTTCCTTCTTCAATTATCATGATCATGAATTCTACACTTTAATAAAACTGATAAAACCTAAATAAAATTCACAATAATTTGCATAATCATTAACTTTCCATGATAGCGTCTGAATTGTATCCAGTAAATTACAATGCTGTCTTCTAGATATTTAAAATATAATCTGTTTTTAATTATGTGGCAACATTTTTTATTAAAATTGGAAATATTTCTGTTTGAAAAAGTCATCTTTGGGAGCAAGGACACTAAAATAAACTTGAAACAAAAATAAAAATAAGAGAAACATGGAAGGAGATGAACCAGATCATTCCTTGATAATAATAGAATAGATTGTTCATTTTTGGATACTGCAAATATTGAGACTGAAATGATTTCTCAGTAGAAAATTACCATTGATGATTAACTGATAATGAAGATCCAACCTGCTGAGCCTGCTGAGATAAGATTATCAGTATGAAGCAATAGTATTCTAATTTATGAAATTAGCATATTATTTTTTCAAGACAAATGACACATAGAGAGCTGGTGACTCAGTCTCTATGTTAAAAAGACATCATTTGCCCAGTTTCAGTTAATTTCACTAGAAGACAGAAGCTTTCTCATAAAAACATAATTTTCATTGAGTGTGTTAATATATTTAGTTCTTTAAACATTCAATTTTAAAGGAATACTGGGTGTTTTACATCACTGTCTTAAACACAATGACATAAACAAATCAGAAAAGAAAAGATTGGCTTTTGATTTTCAAATTCAGAGCTTTCTTTCCTTAGTGTTCTGATTTCACTACTAGTACGCCAAGGCAAAAACATGTAATGGAATAGGACTGCTCAACATAGTCCAACTGAGAAATTAAAAACAAGTAACAGCAAGGAAAAAGATCTACCCCGTGTAGTCAGAATAAAAGTTGAGAGAACTAAGAAAATAGACATTTACAATATATAATATTGTATTATATACATATACATTTATAAATATATATGGAAGAAATATTAGTCATGAATAATTATATCTTATATTAATTGCTTTATGATCTCTAAGCTACAAGTATTCTACAAATCTTTTTAGGTATTTTTATTTTGAGGAGAAAACAATTTCTTGTAAATCAATTATACTCCCTATAAAATAAAATTTTGTGGTATTTCCATGAATTTAATCCAATTACTTTTATATAATAATAATGGATAATATTGATTGAATAATTTATTTTGAGTAGGAACTTTGTGAACCCTGTTATCTTTATTTTCATCTTTCCAATAAAATCTATAGGTTGTGTTTATTGTTTAAACAATTATAGATAAAAATCTTCTTGCACAAATTACAAAGAAGTAATTCACTAAAGGTTGGAATCTTAAAGTGTGATAATGCCTGATTCCAAACTCATATACATTCAAAAATCTATGCTCTTAAGCACTCCCCTACACCTTTTCAGAAAATTAGATAGATTGTATTAATGTGCCTACCAGATTTCAGTTTGATAAATTTATACATATAGTTTAAGTATCTAGTATGGTTATTAGATTCATTCTTCTTGTTTTACCCCAACACTCTAAGAATTCCTATTAATAGATCTTATTTAAATAAATGGTATACCCCAGGATTGGGAACCTTCCTAGATACCAACCAAATGATGAATTGTTGTTGTTGTTTGTTTGTTTGTTTGTTTGTTTTGGGAGACAGGGTTTCTCTGTATAGCCCGGGCTGTCCTGGAACTCACTCTGTAGACCAGGCTGGCTTTGAACTCAGAAATCTACCTGCCTCTGCCTCTCAACTGCTGGGATTAAAGGCATGCACCACCACTGCCAGGCTAAATGATAAATAATTAATGAAACATGAGACATATAAACAATAGTGTTTATTCAATTGTAAAGAAAAATCAACCTTATATTGAGTTAGGTGTAAATACAAGGAGCTTGACACAAGTGATAGTAGAACATATGTGATACAAGTTGGGAAAGCACTAAGACAGAAGTGGCATTTAAGGGGAGTGAGTTCCTGGGAGGGAGGGGGGAAATGGGGTAAGGAGAGAACATCTGAAATGTAAACAAAAATTTTCCAATAAAAAAATTTCCAAGAAAAAAAAAGGGGGAGAAAGTGATGAGAGTAGGATGGAAAAGGGGTTGCAAGGGAGTGTTAAAAGATGTACAGAAACACTCAATTTTATAAGCTTCCTAAATCTATCTATCTATCTATCTATCTATCTATCTATCTATCTATCATCTATCTGTCTATGTCTGTGTCTGTCTGTCTTTCTTTTATCTATCTATATATCACTTATCATCTATTTATTTTAATTTGTATTACAATGGAAAAGAGATAATGCTCTTCATAGGAAACAGATGTTATCTAATGAAAAATGGCCAGTATGGATTTTCTCTTCCAAATTATTGATCGTGTGTCCCAGAGTGCCCCTCCAAGCAATAAAGGCTATTGCTCTTGGCTATTACTCATGGATACTTACTAGAACTCCAGGGTTAACTTTGTCATAGGACATGGAGAATTCAGTCTTTTTTTGGTTTTTGTTTGTTTTTGTTTTCAGTTTTAAGGAGCTTCATCATTGCTAGCTAGCTTTCATTGTTCTGGAAGGTGCTATATGCGCTGGTAGAGAAGTCATCAACAGGCATACACATTTGTGAACAAAAAGTATAGGCATGGCTAGAAATATTTCTGGTGTAGTAAGAATGTCACTAAAGTATGTAACAACTTTCTGATTAAATTCAAGGTCCCAAATACAACCTCAAACACATGCCTGACTCCATTATTGGAGTAAAGAGCCTATGGTAAACCAATTGTGGACAATAGGGGAAAACCTATTGCTGTTGTTTTCTAAAACAGACATAGTATTAAACCAATTCCTAATGACTTATGGTTAAACTCATAGACTAATGCATTTCTCAATCTTCATCAGGGAACCTTTGGTTTGTTCTGGGTAATGATTAAAACATAGGCCTAAAGTATTCAAATTGTAGAGAATAAGAGACTATAGAATGCTCAGCCCTAAACTAAGACATCTCTATCACAATTCCTCCTCCCAAAGATAAAGAAGATGTGGCAATATAATTATAAGATTCAGAGTTGAAAGATGACAACAATGAAAATTTTTAGAGCCAGAGATAAAAGATGACTACAACAAAAAATGTCTTCTAGACACAATAGGATGTTGCACATTTGAGTTCACAGTACTTGTTACAGAATGCACAAAAGATCTGTGCACAGAAATGCACAGAAGATCTGTGCAACTTGAAGCCAGACAAAATTTAATTGTGCAAAGGGGACGTGGGCAAAAAGCCTCAGTCCTGTCCAAGGAGCAATTGGCAATTGTTAGCTATTGGAAGAGAGAGATGATTCACTTTAAGCACTGTGTTCGTAGTGGGTCAACTAGGCACCAGAGGAAGTCAACATACATCCAGAAACATATGAGCAACACAAATTTCTCTTGATTTTTCTTGTTATTTTTTGTATTATTTTTTGAGTTTATAATATTATATTCTTTATTTCTTCCATTTCCTCTCTCCAAACTCTCTCATATACTCCAACTTGCTTCCTTTAAAATTCATGGCCCCTTAGTCTTTAACAGTTAACACACACACACACACACATACACACATTTATTTTGAAATACATAAGTACAGGAATTTAGTAGACCTGCACATTGTTACTTGTATGCATATGTTTTCAGAAGTTATCATTTGGTATTGGATGAGCAAATAGTATGATCTTTTTTAAGGAATACCATTTTCCTGAGCTCACAGCCTTTCTTAGTTGCCTAATTATATATATATATATATATTTTTAGGCTTTGCACATTTTCTGCGTTACATGTTGGCTAGACTATTAGTGTTGTCCTTATCCATGTCCTGTTTATGCAGCCATGTTTGTAAGACTTTATGGGTGTAGTTTCAGACATTTCTAGGACACACAAACATCAAACTTTCTTTTCTTATGGTTCTAACAATTTTTCTAGTCTGTCTTCCATAATTATGCCTGAGACTTAGCTGCAGGAGTTATACTTGAGATGTATCCATTAGGACTGCGCTCCAAAACTATTTCTTTTGATTGGTTGTAGTTTTCTATCACTGTCATTATCTATTGCAGAGAAATTTCCTTGATGAGGGGCAAGAATGACAATTATTTGTGGGTATCAGAACAAATATTTAGAATGTAATTAGGGATTATACTGATTTAGCAAAATGGTGGTTATAATTTTACCCCAAGGTCCCTGGTTACTTTAGTAATGGGTAGTTGACAAGATTTGTGGTATCAGACATTATTTCCCTGATAATGAGTGGGTCTTAAATCTAAATAGAGAGCAGTTGGTTGCCACCAAGTTAGATAAGCCAGTAATGTATTATGCTACGTGGATGGATGTTGTGTTTTATGTGTCATAGTAAGAGTGTTACCTAACACCTCTGCCTTGGAAGGTTCCATGGCTCTTTCGGGTACCATGAAAGCCAGAACTCAGGTAGAGGCATTAATGTCAATTCTACCTCAGTGGCCTGAGGACTTTTTTCTGAAGCATATGGAATCTTCAGCAATTTAGACTTATCTTTATCTGTAGGAAAAACAAGGGCATTAACAAAGGCCTATGATGGTTTGGGTATCTATTGAACAACCCTGACCAACAAAAGAAGGCTTTTTCTGCCTAGTATTTGGGGTCTTGTTAGATGTTTTGTGGTTTTTGAGGGAAGCATTGACAGCCCATCTGAGAATATTTAATTTAAATGATATATGCATATTTATATAGGACTTTCATGCACCATAGGTAATTTTAGGTAACTAGTTGAAAGTTTCCTTCCTTATAAATTCTCCCTATCTCTTCAACGTAATTTTACTCCCTTTATGCTTCTATATTCATCTTCCCCTCTAAATAGTGTTCCCCCTACCTGCTTTTTCTACTTCCTGTTCCTAGAACAATGTACCCTATCAACATTTATATTGTTCTTGCTCCAACACCTATAAAACAATGAGCCCTTTACATTTACCTAATTTCTACAGTTACTTACACATCATGTACTCACATCTAAAATTCCAAGCTAGGAATCTCAGAAGAGTGGGAATATGTGCTGTTTATCATTCTGATCTCGTTTACCTTGCTAAGTAGGATCATTTCTAGTCCCATCCACTTACCTGTCAATTCCATGGTGTAATTTTCATTTATAGCTGAAGATTATACATAGTATGTATGCCTACATTGTTATTATCTATTAATCAGTACCTTTAGGTTATTTGAATTTCCTAGCTATTGCAAAGCAACAATGAACATGGAAAAGAAAGCCTCTGTGGATTAGGAAGAAAAGTCCTTTGGACATAGATTACGGAGTGTCACAGTTGAGTCATATGGTAGTAAATTTTTAAGACATAAAGTTGTATAGGTAGAAAAAGAGGTAAGTCATGGAAGAATTTGGAAAGAGGGGTAAATATGATCATAATACATTATATTAAATTCTTTGAAAATTATTTAATTTAATTTTTTGGAATTACAACGAAATCATATCACTTCACCCATTCCCTTTTCTCCCTCCAAAATCTTTTCATATGTCTTCCTTGATCAATATCATTTTCAAGGTATTGATAATTTTTATTATTTTTATCAAATGTATCCTTTTCAAAATCATTATATCTTTTCTATATTTGCACATATATTTATAAATACATCAATGCACCCTACACAGTTGTATAAGGCTACTTATTTGTATGTTTTCAAGGCTGAACAATTTGGTGTGTTATTCTCTATGGAAAATTAAATCAAATTTTTAGTATTGCCCCTTCCAAAACTGTCATACAATATAGCACCAATCTATAATATCAGCAAGATGGATGGTAGAAATGTTTCTATCAGTATATGATTCTGAGGCTAGATGTCTTGGAATATGTAACTGAAACAATTTGTGATTATCCTGCCTTACCAAGGTGAAAATGAATAACCAACTCCCTAAAAGTTGTGTCTTACTTCCATATATACACTGGGGCTTCTCTGCAATTATATACACTAAGGAAAGAGAACTTTACCTAAAATATTTTATTCTATTTCTTTAAAATTTTCCTGCATATTTTGTTGTTTGTATTACTAGAAAAAAAAGTGATTTTCTTGATATAAGGCTGCATTTACATAATTTATGGTAAAACTCTTCTGTGGCAATTGTTACATAAATAAAAAATCAAAACTATTTTATGCATATTTATGTGTGTATATTATACATGTATATATAATAGTTTTAAGTTGCACTTATAGAAGTTGATATATATATATGTGTGTGTGTATGTATATATATATATATATATATATATATATATATATATATATATATATATACTTGCAATATTGCAATAATCTTACAACAGATTTGTTTGTATGTACAAGCATCCACAAATATTTATATTCATGTAGAAATACTAATTATACTTCAAATTGTGTATTTAAAACTCAATAAAATGTATTTCATATGGAACCTTTTCAAAACAGACAGTGTCTACTCCTCAGAGAGTTATAAAAATGAAACAAAAAAAATAAAATAGAAATGTAAAAATGAGCTGGGGAAATGAATTTATATAAAGCAATTTATTTTTTGTCTTTCTGAACAAAATGTTCCTAGTTCTTCTATGACACTCATTACATTTAAATTGTTAATAATTATAAATATCTAGTATCAACAGTGGACAGCACTGTATTCATAGGAATTAGTGTAAATGAAACTGAGGAACTGTTTCCTGGAGATTTCATTCAGCTCAGTTTTGTGGAATTGCATAAACTAATGCAAACTGTGTTTGACTTATCTTTTAACTTTCTTAAGCTACATTATTTTGTCCAATAAGAACTTCTACATGGATATTAAAAATACAAATTTCCCAAAACTTATATGTATAAAGACAATCCACTGAAGAAACTATGGCATATTTAAAAATAGAACACATACAGTTAAATTTAAATGTTTCAAATTATAAGGTTATTATAATTTGGTTAGTATATTGGGTATTGTTATAATATAATTACAGCATGGTTTGAAAACATGGTATATGTATCATATTTTCTTCTTTGGTTGCCATAACTACCTAGTCTCATATCATATATCTGATCAAATTATGGGGTTCTGGAATTGCTATTAAAATTTTCATGTTTGTGTTTCTTTATCTTTCAGATGGGATTGGTAATACAAATAAACTAAATTAATTTTATAATAGATAATATCATATTTGGTTTGCTTAGGATATCATACATTTTAAAAAGAAAATCTTCCTTCCCACAGCTATAGATGTTTAAAGTCCAGGAGCATAGTACCTACAAATATTTAATAGGATGAAGACTCTACTTTTGTTTTGCAGCTAAATATTTTTTCCTTGATTTCCACATATAATCGAAAAAAGAGAATGACAGAAAGATTTTTTCTATTATTTTCTCCTAATGGCACAAGGACACTTTTCTCACTTTAGTACTTTGCAAATGCCCTGACTCCAATGGTCATAATTTAGGAGACTTTAAGTATGCATATACGATTTGAAACTTGACAAACATTCAGTTCAAAAAACATTATGATGCTTGTTATAAGTAATGAGTTGTCGGAAAACGGGGCGCAGTGGTGGAGTCCCGGGCCCATGCTGCAGCAGCCCGGGACCTGCGTGGTGGAGGCTTCCAGGCAGCCTGTGTCACATACCGGAGAAAGGTCCCTGGTTCCAGTGGCTGGAAGCTTTGGCGGCGGTGGGCCCGGCAGGCCCCAATGATACGAGGAAGTCCTTGGTTCCAAAGGGTTTATTGTCATGGTGGATGGTAGATGGATCTGGATGTACCCCCCCAAACTCAGGGCAGACCTGAGTTAAGTAGGGAGGGGAGGTTCTGGGAGCATGCTTAATTGGCTCCACCCTCTGACTTTCATTAGTATGTAAATCTCTAGGGCCTGAGGCCTGTAGTTACACCCTCTACCTGTGCACTTTGGGAGGGGCTGTAATGGCCTATGTGACTGAACAATGTAGGTCTATGGAGATTGGACTGCTTTTCAGGACCCTGAGTTCTGGGGGCATGGCGAACTCCAGCCATTTCTCCCTTGGAGTCTCGGGGTTCTAGGCCCATGCCCAGCCAAGTACCAGGATACCCTTTTGCAGTCCCACAATGAGTAACTGGTACTTTTTGTATTTTCTTTCTTTTTTTTTTTAAAAAAAAATTATTGGATATTTTTCTTTATTTAGATTTAAATTGTTTTCCCCTTTCCAGATCTCCCCTTGGGCAACCCCTTATTCCATCTTTCCTCAACCTGCCTCTATGTGGATGCTCCCCCACCTACCCACCCACCCTGTCTTCCATCCCTGGCATTCCCTTACACTGGGATATTGAACACCCTCAGGCCCAAGGGTCACTCCTCCCACTGACATCCAACAAGGCCGTCCTCTACCACATTTGTGGCCAGAGCCATGCGTCCCTTCATGTATTTTCTTAATCTAATTCAAAGCAGTCTCTACCCAGTAGCTGAACAATAATATTGAAGAAATATTTGAGTGTTTGAGAGTTAGAAGCCAATTTTTTCTATATGAATATTTAAAAAGCCATGCATCTAATTTATAATTATATAAGTATGTAAATATAAATGTCTTTTAAAAACTAGGTAAAATTTGTAGATTGTCAGATGTATATCATATGCCATAGTAGAAATTCTGTTTAAACTCTAATGTGAAAACTGAATAATAAAGTATGAATTGAAATATGTTGAGTAATGTCCTTTAAAACCAAAAAGTGATATTTGATAAAATAAAACTTCCATCATTCATTCTTATCTATCCCTATTATACATTATAAGGATTCAAAAAAACTTTCTGAAGAAAAATATACACAACAAAAATAGAATTGGAATTTGACTAGATAATATAGTTCATTTATAAAACTAATTTGTTAAAATCAAATATTTGTTTCTTTGAAAATATTTTTCTTCTTTGAAAAAAAGTTAAATTGAAAACACAATAAGAGACAAAGGAATAAATCTCATTTTTTTTAATTCAAGGGCCTTTCTCCAATATAGTTCATCTTTGTTTGTTAAATAACAAACAATAAATAAGCAAAAAATAATGTGTATCACCTTAGTTTTATAAAAGATATAAGAACTGTCAAATTTCACACTGAGTCTGATATTCATATTAGTCTGTTGTAGTTATTTTATGTTTTCAATGAAAAGTATAACCAGCAATTGGCCAACTTCTATTGAAGAAAGTTGGCAGGCAGTGCCATTTGGGAGTTATAGATTTAATTCCTAAAATGGGAACCATCTCATAAATTTTTAGGCCTTAGCCTTAAACCTTTCTCTGAGCAAACACCCATGATTATAGAAATGATTTGGTTCACTAAAATTTTCTCCCCGAGAGCCCCAAAAAAATTGATATTCAAAGGTTTTTACAAATTACAAAATCTCTAGAAGGTCGTTCTGGCAAAAGGATGACCCCAAAAAGTCAACTGTCCAGCCAGGGTACAACAACTTGCTGTTAAAATAATTTTTGCAAATAGAAATATAAATTTTAAAAAAAGGCACAGTCTCCTGAAGCAGTTAGTGCTGAATTCATTTATTTCCATTTGAAACTGCCTTGATATTCATTGATTTTTGGCCCCCCCGGGAAAAAAAAGGGGGTTAGGTCTTTTTCCCATTTCCATTATATTTAATTTTGGGGGAAGGGAAAAGTAAATTTTTTTTAATATGCCCCTTAATCCTGGTTTAAAATGAAAATTCACAAATGTAAATTTTCCCTTAAAAAATATTGCCATTTTGTAATTTTTTGCCCTGTCCAATAGTCTCTTAGGGGAAAAAAGGGGTTTGGCATCAAGTGTCAAATTTTTGAATCAGATTTTGCAATAAACTTTAGGGTTTTAAATGTCCCCCTTTACAAAAAAGGTTTTAAAAAAGCTATTTGCAAAATGCGGGGTTGGGGTTTAGTTATTTTTTTTTTATTGTCCCCCAAAAATGAAGTATACAAACTGAAGAAAAAAGGGAAATTTACTCTTTTTAAAATTCCCCGGGGTACTATGCTGCCCCTAAAAAAATTTTAAAAATATGATGTTTTTAAAACCCCTTTTTGCTTTAAAACAAAATGTGAAGTACTGGTTATTTTTTTAAAAAGAAGAGAAGGGGAAAAAAAAGTCATGTTGGTGATGGGGGTTTTCCTTTTTTCCTTTTTTTTTCCCCTTTTGTTTTTTTTTTTGGGTTTTTTTTGGTTTTTTTATTTTTTTTCTTTGTTTTTTTTTTTCTCTCTCTCCCCCTTCCTTTTTTTCCCCCTTTTTCTCTTTCTCTTTTTTTTCCTTTTTTTTTTCCCCCCCCTTTCCCTTTCCCCCTTTCCCCCCCTTTTCCTTTTTTTTTCTTTTTCCTTCCCCCTTTTCCTCTTCTTTTTCCCCAATTTTTCCCCTTTTTTTTTTCCCCTTTTTTTCCCCCCTTTTTCCCCCCGGGTTCCCTTTCCCCCCCTTTTTTCTTTTTTTTTTTTTCCTGGGTAAAAGACGGAAAATTTAATTGGGATGGGTTTTCCCCCCCTAAAACCCCTTTTAATCAAAATGAAAAAATTTAAATTTTTTAAAAAATTTTGTTTTTCCCGGGAAAAGGGGTTTAAAAAAAAGGGGTCAATTTAAAAAAGGGCAATAAAATTTTTTCCCCAAAACTTAAGGGGGCCCTTTGGAAAAAAAATTTTTTGGGGTTTTCCCTTTGAGGAAAACATAAAAAACCTTTTTGGGGGTTTAATTTAAAAACTTGGTTTTGGGGAAGGAATGTTTTGTGAACAAAACACAGGGGGAAAAAAGGGTGCTGAAAAAAAACCCTGAAAGGACATGATAAAAGGGATTTTTCTAAAAAGGAAAAAATTTTGGGTTTGTCCTTTTACACTGAGTAAGTTGAGGCTTTTTGTTGGGGCTTTTCCTTTAGAGAGGAAAAACAATAAAATTCCTTTTGGGGGGCCGGCTTGGGGGAATTTGTTAAATGGTTCCCGAGGGTGAAAAATTTTGGGTTCTGGGGAATGAAGGGGCAAGGGAAAATTTAGAAGACCTGCGAACCAAAATGAAAAGGGGAAATTATTTTTAAACAAATAGTTTCCAAAGAAAAGTTCCAAAAAGTTTTTTCCCCCGGTAACTTTCTTTTTAAAACCCCTTTGGGAGGTTCAAAAGGTTTTTTATGAAAACCTCTTTAAGAAAAAATTTAAAAAAATTTTTCCCATTTTTTGGGCCCCCCGGGTTTAAAAAAGTAAGGGGGAGGCCCTTTCCTGGCCCAAGGTCCTTTTCCCTTAAAAAAGTTATTGTACTGTCTTTAACCCAGTGAAAATGTTTTTCAATGGATTAGATGGCATTCCCCCAAAGCCTTAATATATTTTTAAAAACCGATGGGAATTTTCCCAAAAAAAATTTTTAAAAAAGTTTTTTTAAGGGCCCCAAAATCCTTTTTTTTTTTATAAAATAAAGGGGGTTCGGAAGTTTTGGATTTTAAAAATCAAAAGAAAAAATTTGAAAAAATTTAAAAAAAACTATTTTTTTTTAAAGAAATTTTAAGGGGGAAAACTTGTTTTAAGATGTTTCCTTTTTTTTTTTATAAACCCCAAAGTTTGAATGGAAAAATTTTCCAAAAATAAAAACTTCTTATTATTTTTTCAGTTTTTTTAAAAAAGCAAATTTAAAAGGAAGAAAGAATTTCCTCCCCCCCAAAAGCAAATAAAAAATTTTTGGGAAAAGGGAGAACCCCTAATTTTAAGGAACAAAGTTTTTAATGAAAATAATATTTTTTATTATGTAAAAGACTTTGGGTGGTGTTTTTGTAAAAAATAAAAAAAAATTTGGGGCAGTAAAAAAACCCTAAAAAATTAATTTTTCTATTTTTTTTCTTTTTTTTAAAAAAAAAAAAAAAAAAAAAAAAAAAAAAAAAAAAATTTTTTTTTTTTTTTTTTTTTTTTTTTTTAGGGAATTGGAAATGGAAAATTTTTGTCAAACCCTTTTTTAAAAAAAAAAGGGAATGGGAAAAAAAAAGAAAAATAAAAAAAAGTCCTTAAAAATTTTATAATAAAAAGAAGGTTTTGGAAAAAATTTTAAAAAAATTTTTTTTAATTCAAGGCCTTTCCCAAATAGTTCATCTTTGTTTGTTAAATAACAAACAATAAATAAGCAAAAAAATAATTGTTTTCACCTTAGTTTTATAAAAAGATATAAAAACTGTCAAATTTCACCCTGATTTCTGATATTCATATTAGTCTGTTGTAGTTATTTTATGTTTTCAATGAAAGTATAACCAGCAATTGGCCAACTTCTATTGAAGAAATTTGGGCAGGCAGTGCCTTTTGGGAGTTATAGATTTATTTCCTAAAAGGGGAACCAACTCATAAATTTTTAGGCCTTAGCCTTAAACCTTTTCTCTGAGCTAACACCCATGATTTTTAAAATGATTTGGTTCCCCTGAAGTTTTCTCCCAGAGAGGTCAAAAGTTGATCATTCAAATGGCCTTGACAAACTTACTAATATCTCTAGAAGGTCGTTCTGGCAAAATGGATGACACCAATGTCATACTGTCTAGCCAGGTTACGAACAACTTGCTGTTAATATAATTGTTGCAAGATAGAAATAATCGAATTACATAAAGTCACAGTCTCCTGAAGCGTTAGTGCTGAAGTACATTTATTTCCATTTGAAACTGCCTTAGATATTCATTGACTTTGGCAGCATGATAAATAGTGGCTTAGGTCACATGCCCAGTGCCAATTATATTTAATAAGGAAGTATGTATATTTTCTTGCAATATGCTCTTAATCACTGGATTCAGTGTAAGTACACAAATGTCAATACCATAAAAGTATCTGCCAGTAGTAACATTTTATGCCCTGTCCAATAGTCTCTTATGGAAGAAATGTCTAGCATCAAGTGTACTATATGTGAATACAGATTTTGCAATAAACCTTTATGGTCAATATGTCTCTTTACTAATATGAATAAATTAGCATATTTGCAATTATGCAGGTTGTATCAGTTATTTTTCTTGTTATTGTCACCAAAATGAAGTATACAAACTGAAGAAGAAAGGAATGACTCATTCTAATTCACGGATACATATGCTGTCCATCATAGAAGTGAAGATATGATGACATCATAAACTTATCTTGCTCTAATAGCAAAAATGTGAAGTAGCTGGTTATGTTGTATATGAAGAGAAGTGGAAAAAGAGATCAGTGTTGGTGATGAGGTTGCCTTTTCCTTTCTTTTTGCCTTTCGTTTCTTTCTTTGTTTCTTTGTTTCTTTATTTGTTTCTTTGTTTCTTTGTTTCTCTCTCTCTCTCTCTCTCTCTCTCTCTCATCTCTCTCTCTTCTCTCTCTTTTTCCCTTTCTCCCTTTCTCCCTCCCTCCCTCCCTCCCTCCCTCCCTCTCTCCCTCCCTTCCTTCTTTCCTTTCTATTTCCTGGACCCAAAAAGCACAGGATGCGTCAAAGCATCTGCAGTGGGTCATTTTCTCCCTAATCAAACTTTTATCAAAATGCTCACACCATTATATTTATAACTGGTTCTCCTAGAAGATTCAAATTATAGCTCTATTAAAATGGACATTAATCATTATATATGCCTGGAGTGGAAACTTAAGAGTTCTTTGGAAATTCCAATTGGATGGTGTTTTCACTGGGGCAAACATGTGAAGGACCATTTATTAAAAGTGGACTCAAGTATGAAAGGCTAAGTTAGATTTGTGAAGGAATGTTTTGTTGAAGCAGACACAGGAGAGAGGATGTTCTGATAAAGCAATCACATGAAAGAAGACATGATGAAAGATTCTTTGCTAACAACATGCAAGTATTGGTCTGCCTTACACTGAGTAGTTGAGCTATATTTGTTGGGACTCCTTAGAGAGAAACACATCAAAAAACTTTGGGGGGCAGACTGTAATTTGTTACTGGTTCTGAGGCTGATTGGATTCATGTGATGAGAGGCAAGACACATGCTGAGGCAAGACCCATGCTGAGGCAAGGCATGTAGAGTATTCATGTTTAGAAGGTATAAATAGTATTCCATAGAGTGATGGACAAAAAGCTTGGTTTTCTGGTACAGCTAGCTATGTAAAGCTTGTAGTCTCATGTTTCACTGATCTTCTCTTCCTAGAGAGGCACAGCTGAGAACTTCTCTTCCCATTCGTGTTGCTTCCTCCGCTGACCTGAGCCTAGGGTGAGGCCTGGCTGCCTCTACTAGGTCCTGTTACTGCTGTAACAAAATTGTACTGTACTGCTGGTGTACAGTGAGGTGTTTGCAAGTGGATTGAGATGCCACTGTCTGCTAACCTGTGAAGTGATGATTTCAGACAACACAGATGGGAGTTGCTCCAAAGAACTGTTCCTAAATAGTTCTACTTCTCCCCATGCCCCAATATCCTTTCTTTTCTACTACCTCTGGTAGGTTACAAGGAAGATTTAAGCATTTAAGAACCATCATTAAAGATAAGATTTAAAAAAATTAAAATTAAACATATCAACATAATTTTTAAAGAAGGGCTAGGGATAAAACTCAGTAAGTAAGAGTGTTTTCTTTAAAATCATGAAGACCCAAGTTTGAATGCAAAATACCCATATAAAACATTGCTTATTAGTATCTGTACCTCTAACCACAGCACTGAAGATGTAGACATGGATCCCAAGAGTTGGTCATCCCCTCAACACAGCTAAATATGCAAATTTCTGTATCAGGGTAAGACCATATTCAAGGCAATAAAGTAGAGTGATAAAGTCACCTGATATCCTATTTGACTTATGTATAGACATGCATGTGTGTGTGTGTTTGTGTATACAAATCAACACACACACACACAATTGTGACAGAATAAAATGACTATGTTTTTGTCCTTACTAATGATAATTTAAGTATATTTTACCTTGATTTTATGATGTTGTCTGTTTCTTTTTATAACAAATGATCTATCGCTATATGAGTAAAGTTATTTACAGAATATAAGAAATCTTCTTATTGATTATTCTCATGATATTTAAATTAAGAAGTCATACTTACAAGGAAGAATTCCCTCTTGAAAGAGTCAAATGATAGTATGGTAAAGCTGTGATGTAATTTCATGCATTTTGAGTAACAAGGAAGTTTATACTAGAGAAATAATCATTTTTTCTACATGTACATGAGTTACTTTGGGCCTGGTGAATTTGTACTAATAAAATTTGATCAGTCGTGAAAAACCCTATAACCTCTAATTTTCTATTATCTAACATATAAGAAATGAAAGATGTCAACTAGATAAGAATGGGATAGAAATAATAGTCATTTTATAATATAGAAGTTGATTTTAAGTTCTAAAATTTTAACATGATTACAGAAAAAGTCAATAACAGAGGGACTTTTCTTCTCTTAAAACACTTAGTAATATTTTACAATCTACAGAAACCAATTTGGAAGAGAAAAATGGTTCTGAGATTATTTCTAGAAATATACAATTCCCAGAGAAATTAATGGTTCCACACTCCTTCATGTAACTATCTTGACAAGTACATATACAAGGGGATAATTAGAAAAGTTATTATTCCTACAGTAACAAAGTTTAGTTTGAGATCGGGAAGGAAGTTCAGAAACTGAGTTAAGTCTCTTATTGCAATATGATATGTGAACTAGACTTGTACTATATAGGAACATACTAGGACATAATGGATTTATTACATGTCTCTGTAGAAAAAAAAGTTGACTGAATTTATAATCAAGGAGTTCATCAGATAATGGGTGATGCATTGCTATTTGACTATATGAAAATATCTAAATAAAACTAGAGCTTATTGAATGGAGACTACCTTTTGTTACCCTCTTAATTGTTCAGTATTCTATAGATAACATTTCAGAGTAAAGCCCCCACATTTATGTCTTTTTTAAATCCCTGGGCCTTAGATTATGTGACACTAACATGACTATGCATGAATCAAATTTAATCTTAAACCTGAAGAAGGAAGCCAAGAGAAAATGAATATGAGTGCTATCTAGAATAAAAGGAAATCAAGAATTATTTTCTTTAGGATCCTATAGGAAGTATAGATCTGCCCAAACCCTGGTTTTAGCATAGAAAAAATATGCTTGAATTCTTCCTTACAGAATTATAAGCAAAAAAATTCTGTTGAAATTAAGGTATGATATTTGTGCTAAAGGCACACACATATATTGTATAAGAATTTAAGTCAACTGAAACGCTTCTGTTTTAATACTGGATTGGTTTTGCATGCCTTTTTACTTCTGCTATGGAATCTAATGGTTCTAAATAATTTTTATCCTTTGAATCTTTAGAGAACTTGTAAAATAAATCTCTAAAGTGAGATTATTTGTGTATTTCACAGAAGATAGTTTAAAGAAAATACATGAGGCCTTAACACTTCAATAATGATTATAGGGAGGTGAGAAAAACTGAGAGAAAAATGTTTCACCCCTGGGTAGAGCATATCAGCACATCAATTGGGTGTTATATGAATGTACAAAAATTAGTAAATAAGAGTCAATGTCTCTGAAATATATGATGGGAAGGAGTATATAGGCTGTTTTGGAGGGAGGAAAGGGAAGAAAATACTGTAATTAGGTTTTAATAATAAAAATATAATTAAAAGAGAATGTACATAGACTTTTAGATCATTTTTTCATACCCTGAATAACTATAAACATTTGGGTCCAGGTAATGCTTACTCATGACCTCTCCTTGGTACAATGTGTTTTATTGTTTTGTTTTTTGTTTGATTGTTTGTAACCTTGGCTTTATCCTTGCTAGATGTAGATAGTACTTTCTTATTCCTACCTATGACCATCAAAAAATATCTCTGAATATTGACATGGATCTCAGAAGTACAAAATTCCTTCCCTGTATTGAGTATCACTGTTTAAGGTAAAATGGCCAAAGAGTGAAATGAGTAGAGCTTCAGTAGGTAATCATTCTTAAACACTGATATTTATTTTTAAACATAGTCATTAAAATGTCAGTAACTTCTCTTCTAATTTAAAGAAAAGTGTGACTTAAATTCAGAACTTATGCAGTACTGCTTATACTTCTCCACTCCTGTTGAGATAGCAAGAATCATTTCTTATGAGAAATTTGACATTATCCCATGGGCATATAAATGACATTGTGTGATAGTTAGATGGAAATGGCACTAAAGCATTTCAACCAAAGATTAGTGGTAAAAATTGCTGAAATACATTTCCTAGCTTACCTCTGACTATCTCAGTAATACAAAGAAGTCATTAGTTTACACTCTCACAATTTTACAATCCTAAGACTATATACTATGCCTTGTTTAAGCTATCATTTCTTACTGACATGTTTTACTGATACACAGTTGGTTCCTAAGAAATCAATAATATATGGTGATTACTAAAAAAAATGGAGTCTACATTCGAATTAATGTAATGCAGCAGGGCCTTGGGCTTGATGCAAAATTTTAAGAATACTTTTACACATTTTGTTTAGAGTTTTAGAAAACCTATCAATCTAATATTTGCATTTCTATTTGTGACTATATAGGCAACATTCACAGAACTCACTTATTAATGAGATGTTCAACTCAGAATTTCATGGGGACTACCTCATACTACAATAGAATTCTGAGTTGTCTTCTCAGTCATAGTATTTGTAAAAGAACATAATCCTTATAACAGATTCAGTAGGTCATATGCAGCCTTACACCATTCTGCTAACCCATCGTCCACTTTCTTTATGTATTTTTTCCCTGAATTTACCTCATGGATCAAGGATAAGAAAAATGTTCACTTTAGTACAAACCTAATCCAGCCTGATTTAATATAGCCCAGAAAAGTCTGTACATTTACATTATATTATTATAAAAATCAAATTGAAATACATAAATTCATGTTTTATGACATGAAATATGAAAAATTCATAGTACAGTGTCTTTGAATAAAAAACACAGCAATCCAGCTAATAGTATTTCTTTTCATGTTATCTATGATTTTCTTCAGGCTATAATAGTAAGGTTGAATAAGAGCAAGCTTAACCATGAAGACAAAGCTCAAATGTTTCTATCTAGCTTTTTATATTAAATATTTGCTATCTATAAATTAGAGCTTTTCTAGCACACTGGGAATTTCAGAAGTACAGACTGTAATACTTCCACTAATGTTATTGCCTAAGAGACCTTGACATATCTATCCTCTTCCTGGATTTTTCATTTCCCTTTTATCTGAATATTAACATCATCTTCATCAAGGTCTCTTCAGATAAAATGTATATATTCTAAATTTGTGTTCATCCATTTTTCAATGATTTTATCTTTCACATGTCATTTATACTAAAATTAAAAAAAATATACTAAAATTTATACTTATTCATTATGCTTTACTTTTTGCCTATCTGCCTTCACTAGAATATAAACATATGAAGCAGATAGCAATCATAAGTGTGTTTATTAATGAATCAATATCCATATTCTATAAGAATATCTACTCTACTGTAAGTAATTTGATGAATAAAAAATAATAAGAAGAGTTGGCAAAGCTAGTCTATCTGAGCCATATGGTCCAAAATTTAGTAATAAATGGCTAAAAGAATTATAGTTTTAAAGTTGTCATTTCTAAGGTAGAAAAACAATATTAAAAACACCAACCATATCAGCTAGAACATTCAAAGTCTCTATAATCACCAACATAAAACAAGATACACTAAATCTGATGGAAGAGAATGTGAGAAATAGTCTTCATTGATATACGAAAAGACTTTCTGAACAGAAAACTGTTAATAGAAGCACTAAGAAGAAAGATGAACAAATGGGACTTCATGAAACTGAAAAGCTCATGTATGACGAAAGACAACATCTTGAAATAAAAGCCAACATAGCTCAGAATGGGAAAATATTTCTACAACTATATACCTTGTAGTGGCCTAAGCTCTAAAATATGCAAATAAATGAAATGAACATCAAGAAAATAACAAGAGCAGCAACAAAAAACTATGAAAAATGATGCAAAACTACTTAATAATATAACTGCAAACTGAATCTAAGAATATAACAAAAAGATCATTCATTAAGTTCAAGTAGGCTTTATCCCATAGATACAGAAATAGATCAACATATGCAAATCCATCAGTGTAATTCAACATATAAATAAACTGAAAATAAAACCAAAAACAATAAACAAAAACCAAAAACCAAACCAAACCAAACAAACAAACAAAAAAATAGGTGATCATCTCATTAAATGCAGAAAAAGCATTTGATAAGTCTTGAAATGATAAGGGATGTAAGATACATACCTTAACAAAATAAAGGCAATACAGAACAAGCCTAGAGACAACATAAAATTAGATGGAGAAAAACATAAACCAATTCCACTAAAATCAGTGACAAGACCAGGTTTTCTACTCCTTCCATATGTATTCAGTGTATTACTTGAATTTCTACTACAAAAACAATGAACAACTAAAGGAGATCAAGGTATACAAATTGGAAAGGAAGAAGTCAATGAATCACTATTTGCAGATGATATGATAGCATATATAAGTGACTCCAAAATTCTACCAGGGAACTCCTCCAGTTCATAAACCCTTCACCAAAGTGGCTGGATACAAAATTAACTCCAAAACATTCAGTAGCTCTCCTATATCACAATGATAAATGGGTAAGAAGAAATTTGGGGAAAATATTTTTCAAAATAGCCACAAATAATGTAAAATATATTGTTGTAACTATAACCAACCAAGTAAAACACATGTATGACAAGAATGGCAAGTCTTTGAGATAGAACATGAGAAATATACCAAAAGATATAAAGATCTCCCATCCTCATTGATATGTAGGATGAACATAGTAAAAATACCCGTGTTATCAAAAGCAACATGCAGAGTCAATGAAATTTCCATCAAAAGCACAACACAATTGCTTAGACCTTTATAGAACAATACTCTTCTTCACAGGCAAAATAAAAAACAAGACAAAACAAAAAACAAACAAAAACAGAAAAAAAAACCAAGCAAACAAACAAACAAACGAGATTACTAAAATAATCCTATACATCAGAGAACTTCTAGATGTCTCACCACCTTTTATTTCATGCTGTACTACAGAGCAATAGTAATAAAAACCTCATGGAATTGGAATAAGAAAATACAAGTTGATCAGTGGAATTGGATTGAAGTTGCAGAAGTTAAACCAAACACTTACGGACACTTAAATTTGACAAAGAAGCCAAACTATATCATGGGGAGAAAATGATTTATAGATGGAGACAGAATGAGATGCAGATATGCATGTATATTTTCTGTCCTTTCCATGATTATCCTTTGACATTAAGAATTGTACAATCAAGAAAACCTTTATCTTTGAATTTCTAGAAATGTGAGCTAATTATTTTGTTTTATATTTAAAGTTAATCTATGGCAGTCAGAATGCTCTATCACTCATGAAAAACATGTTGGCTTTTAAAAAATTATATTGAATTATGAATCAAAAAATTCCTGGATTCTCGGCCTTTTCTATCCCATATTAGTCATATAATTTTTGACAGGTAAATCCTACAAAGGGTATTTATATTTTGATTTGAAAAAACAAAAACAAGTATCCTAACTCAGTGAAAGAGCAATTGAAGTATTTGTAGAAATAATTTGCAAACCTGTATTAGTGTGCTAGTGTTTGAATTATTATTGAAGTATCACTGATTAAATATACAGGGTTAAGAAAAAGATAGAGCTTAAATAATAATAATCATCAATTTTCATGAACTATAATAAATCCAAGTATAAACACACATGAAATTAAAATCTTTCAGATACTAACTTAATGATAGTAGATGCTAGCATTTTGTCTAAGCTTTACCCCATAATTACCTGGCAACAGTCAGGTACACTTGACTCAATATAAATGGGGCTGCTTGGCCCTCTGCTCTCTCTTACTCTTGCCTTCTTGTTACCAATTTGTCTCCTCTCCCCTTCCCCTCTCTTTCCCATTCCCTTCTCCCCCTCTCTCCACATGCTTATGGCCAGCCTCTACTCGTCTATTCCTCTACTTTCTTCTCTTCTCTTCTCTTCTCTTCTCTTCTCTTCTCTTCTCTTCTCTTCCCTTCCCTTCCCTTCCCTTCCCTTCCCTTCCCTTCCCTTCCCTTCCCTTCCCCCCCTCTCTCTTTCTTTACCTCTAATACCCTCTTAACTCCCCTCCCCATGCTCTGAATAAACTCTATTCTATACTATAGTGTTGCTGGTCCCTCAGGGTGAAGGAGTTCATCAGTATATGCCCTCTTCGGCCCTCCCTTCCCTCATACCTGACTACATCTCCACTAAACATATCTCCTCGCTCTTTATCCTTTTATAAATACATCAGTAGATATTTTTATTTGCTACTTTTTGTGCAAAGCATTTCTAGCTTCCAGATTTTCTAGAAGAGTCTCTCTTAATAGTAAAATGGCTTTTATGGCCTTTTTTTTCTGAAAGTCACATCTAGTGACAGAGATAAAAATTAAAACATACATACATACATACATACACACACACACCAAAAAAAAACCCCATTTCCTTTGGCATTATTATGTGGTGCATGTTTTTTTTTTTTTTTTTTTTTTTTTTTTTTTTTTTTTTTTGTGGTAAAAAGAAAATTAAACAGTTTGGAGAAGAATCAGGAGTATGTGCTGCTAGCTCTTTACCCAATTTTGAGGGAGACTGCACCAAGGAAGTTTTATCCTCTATCATCTTGACACTTTTGAGCTTAAACTAGTCTGTCATAGATTTTTTTTTTTTTTTTTGCCTACGCTTTATACCTCCTGAGAGTTTTCTTATATAACACAGCATCTGTTTTTTGTTTTGTTTTTGTATTTTCTCTTGACCAGGAAAATAATTTCCTATGAGACTCTATTAGTATAGTACACCTTTTACAAATATTGAAATCACATCCCTGTTCCAAGAACCATAACATGAATGATACTAAAGTCTGCTCAACTTAAAAAGGAAGAATGATATTTTTGAGAAAATATAACATTCACTGGCTGCTGACAATTTTCTGGATTTCCCTATTATTTGGTCTCAGGGTTGCCTGGGAAATTATTTTCTTCAACCAGTTTCTTTCTACCATTTGAGATCTACTCTTTTTATAACACAATATTTCCTGTTCCTTCTAGGTATTTTGCCTTGGGTATCTCTCTTCTGTAATTTTGCATATTCTTCTATGGCCAATGTTTTAAAAATGGATTATTTCTGTTCAGTAGCTTAACTTGAGGGAAGCAAGGAATCAAGGGAAATATATCTTATAGAAATATAATTTGATAAAGACAATGCTGGCTTAGATTTTTCAAAATGTACTTTACTTAGGTTTTTTTAAAATCTTCACCTTCCCTTCTAGCCCACTGAGCTGAGGTACCAGAAGCAGATGGTTTATATGACATGGTAGGTGTGGTCCCGTGTAGAAGTAATTCTTTGGGGGGATTGTAATCTTTGTTGTCAGGATATCAGCAGTCTAGTTCAAAACATCACACATGAATCTGTAGTGGCATTCCAGTCTAATTGGAAAAACATGAATAAGTATCTGTGGTTCAATCGAGAAGAAAACAAAAGAGGCCGATTAATCGACAGTAGTCTGCAGAACCATCAAGACACAGCAATAATACCAGAAGTTGTTCAGTGCTTTTATCTCTATGAAATAACAACAAACAAAGATCAGAAAAGACAAACATAGCATTAGAGGCAAACCAATGCAAGAATATTGTTCACTGGCTGTTGGTTTATACTTATACTCTTTACAAACATCACATGTTTTCTCAAGTGTTTGGTCAGCAAAACATATTCTGACATACCTTCTTCAGCAAAATATTCTATCATAAATCAGCTTCCAGAAAAATATCATATGACACATGGATTCTCCAAAGAAACCAGAAATTTCCACAACATAACCATTTGTTTAAGAAATTGTATTTTTCAAACATTAACAATACATACACAATAGAAATAATTATAAGAACTAAAATTTTTTAATCATATTTTAAATAAATGGCTTACATACAACATAGTCAAACAATAGTCTAACAAAACAGCCTTAAATTTCTGCCCCTATTCTCTTGTGTTCTGGGCACCTGGCAGTAAAAGTTCATGGAGCAGAGTGGGGCAGCAGTTTGCCTTCCAGCCTAGTATGCATCCATTTTTCATTTTGTGGTAAATTTCTGGTCTCAGAAACCAAGTCGGAACACTGTAGTTCTCTTCTCACTGACTCCTTTTGCTTTCCAAGTACTTCTGCCTCTATCTACAAACTCTTTAAGTACACTGCCAACTCTGAAATACTTTCTAACACAAGAGAATTGAATGAATGTTCTTAGTTCTTAGCTTTTACCCCAATCTTTTTCATAATATTATACAAGAAGACTATAAAGCAAAACCAGTCAACCCCTCAGAAACAAGGCAGGTAACCAACTAACAACAGCCAATGCTATTTTGCCAAGAAACATTTCCAACCACTAATATTGCTTTTTTCTCTCTACTACATTAGAAGCAGAGTTACCCTTTATGCTTAAACCATATTGAGCTCCATGTGTAGAATTAGAATTTTTCAAAACCTACTTTAATTGGGATTCTAAAAGGCTTGAACTTCCCTCCTAACCTACTGACCAGAGGTAGAAGAAGAAAAATGGTTAATATGACAGGAGGGATGTAAAACTCCTTCTCTTTGGGAGAAATTCCAATCTTTGTTGTCAGGATATCAGCAATCCAGTCTAAAATATGAAATATGAATTAGTAGCAGTAATTCCATTGTGAAGAAATCATGAGGCAGGAGACCAAGTAAGGGCCAAGAAATTCTTTAGTGCATTTATTTCTACAAAGTCATCACAAGAAAATATCAGCAAAGACCAGCAAACATTGAAAGACAAACCAATGTAAGAGTGTCATTCATTGTCTGTTGTGTTATACAACAGATTCTTTGCAAACATCAGACATCCTCTCAAGTGTCTGCCTCAGCAAAAAATCTTCTCATGTATCTGTTACAACAAAATATCCTCTCAAATATGTTTGTCAGCCAAACATGATTTCATAAAGACAGCTTCCAGTAAAACATCACATGATATAACTGAATGTTCAAAGAAACCAGAAAATTCCACTTCAGGACACAAATCTGTAAGTCAGTTGTAATGTACAGGAGATTCAAGATCTGAGTGGCCTGAAGTGAGAGGCACTTAACTTGTTCTATATTCATGGAAATATTTTCATGGAAAATGTAGAGATACCATAGATGTCTATCTTGTAATCTTTAAAGAGTATTAACACTTAAGTGTTTCTTTCTCTTTTTCAACTCATCCCATTGTACGCTTTTAAAAAATTAAGGTGTTTATTAATACCTATTCTGCATTATTCCTGAGATTATAAGTTTCATTCTTGAACCAAGTAGATCCTGACATGTAAGCTACAGTTTATTGGTATTTTGCCATCCTCAGATGTTTTTTTTTTTTTTTTAGATTCACTTTGTGATGAATTATCGAGGCAAATAATTATTGAGATTTAACTTCAGTGATTTGTCTTGCTTTTTAAAGATGCACAAAGATAGATACCCTATGTTTGTTGCTCATCACTGTTTTGTTAGCATTAGTATAATGCCTGTCATAAGACAGTCACTATGTGAATGCATTGAATTAATTCCTTTTGATTCTGAAAAATTTATCTGAAGGCACAAGATGATACTGACAGAGTAGAAGTTTATAAGGAGAAAATGCCCATGTTTTGAAAAGAGGGAGTGCAGATGAAGATGCCCATATTAAAATGTACATATGTCAAATTTCTTTCTCTGGAAACATTAGATATGTGGATTACAAATTAGTAAAATAAGACATGACTTGCCTGTTGACCTTCAGCATACTCTTTCAGTATTTTCAAAAGTATGGGCTGTGACTTTAGACCTGTCTGAGCCTAAACTGTCCTAAAAAGAAGCCTGAGCTATAGCTTTTTAGAAAAAGCCCTAGTATTGAGGCTGGACGAGCTAACCCAATAAGAGGGAAAGAGGCTCAGGAGAAGGACTATGAGTCAAAGACAAACATGTTCCCATTGTTAAGTGTACCACAAAAGGATCAAGCTAATATCCATAACATATATGCAGAGGATATGGTGCAGATACTTTGCTTGCTAATTCAGTTACTGTAAGCCCATATGAGCCCTGCTTAGTTGATTCATTGGGCTATGCTCTCCTGGCCCTCTGACACCTACAGCCTTTTCATCCCCTCTTTTGGGATTCTCCAGTATCCAAGAGGATTGAGACCTCAAACTTGAACTCTCTCTGCATAATGTCTGGTTGTGACTCTCCATATCTGTGTCCATGTCCTACCTGAGGAAACTTCTCTGATGATAACTGGATCATCAATGTATCAATGTATTAGTACATAAGAATATCATTAGGAATTATTCTAATATTTTGGTTCTCAGTCAGTCATATTGAATCAGTATAGTACTTTTATGAGACTCTTTAAAGTATAAATGAGTGGTCCTTTGATTCTATTATCTTATAATGGGGTTATTATGTTTTATTGTTGCCTTGTCTTGTCCGCCTCCAAAATGATGATTTTTCTTTTATCTTAGTTTTTATTTTATTATGTTTTCATTTATCTCTTAGAAACATGTACTTTTCTAATGGAGACACTGGAAGAGGATGTGGTGTGGAACTGAGAAAAGTAAAGGAGGGGATTGTATTCAGATTATATTGTAGGACAAAAGAATCATAGTTTAATAAAAGGGAAAAATAAAGAACTTAGAACTCTTGCAGAGAACTCATGTTCAGTCTTCAAATTCACATGGTGACCCATAATCATTATTTCTAAAGCATCTATTGCCTCCATCATGACTCTTACAAGCATGTACTATAGATAAACTCATAAAAACTTACATATATATATGAATTTATTTATAAAAAGGTAACCACTTAATCTCCTTTAAATCAAAAGGTATTTGTTTTACTTCTGAGGTTAAAAGGTATAATCTTAATTGTTAATGTGGTATTTAATTTTTTTAATGGCTAAAAATTGAATAAAATCAATGACTGACATTATAGAGAATATTATTGTATCAGAGCTATAGTATCAAATTTTAATTTATTAAAAATTAATTTGATTGTGCATTTTTTAGTTTTGCACTAAATATTAAAATGAAAATTTCTACTTTATTTACTTCTACATGTTCATGTTTTCATAAATTTTACATTCATAAGATAAACTATACTTATTATTTTGAATGATAGCTATGCTTCCAAAATTATATTCAATAAATATTTACAAGAGTCCATTGTGGTTTTTCTGCTACCCTGGAGTATGTGAAGACATGAATAAAACTAAGATACTCGAGGGTGGGGAGGTGAGGTACAGGGGAGGTAGAAGGGGGTACACCAACGTGGAGATAGGAGGAGGGGGGAAGGGATAGTGAGTTCCTGGGAGGGAGGGGGGCAAATGGGGTAAGGAGAGAACATCTGAAATGTATAAAAAATTTACAATAAAAAATTTCCAAAAAAAAAAAAAAAACAACTAGTGGAGGTTTATTTGGCTTACACTTCCTATCACAATCTCCCATTAAGAAAGGAGAGACAGGAACTCAAAACCTAGAGGAAGGACTGAAGGAGAGACTTTGGATAGATGTTACTTATTGGCTTGCTTTTAGACTCATTTTAAACTATCTTTCTTAAACACCTAAGAACTTATGAATGGTCCTGCCAAAAGTCGTCTAAGCCTTCCTATATCAAGTATCAATTGAGAAAATGCTCCACAGAGACACCCATAGGCCAATGTGATGGAGGCTGTTCTTCAATTTAAATTCCTTATTCCCAGACGTATCAAACTGACAACAAGACTTAGCCATGTTGGTATGGCTGCCCAAACTAGACCCAATTAATATCAACACCAACCATCATGCCAAAAAGGGGAGAAGAATAGAGACCAGCACTAGATTAAGTTTTAAGAGATCAACTGTTGCTTAGAGATTAAGATTAATCCCCCCCACCCAGAAACCTACTGACAAAATAACTCATCACATGTAGTTGTCTGTAAGCAATGTACATAAAACAACACTAATTATTTCACTAGATAATGCATATATATAAACATACTTCTGTGTACAACAATAAAACTTTAGTAAAGCCATAAATTTGAGAAAAATGAGGAGGAAACATGTGAGGGGTTGTAGACTGTAGAGGTAGAATTGGACATGATACAAATACAGTAATTCTGTATGGAAATAAAAGGTTAAATTTTAATAAAAGAAAGTTCCAAGGTATAATACTAAGTATGACAGTAATTGGACATAGTAGAATAAACCTGAAATACAAACAATTCAGGAGTCTGTAGTGAGAATCTTCTGAGTTTATGTCCAGCCTGAAATACACAGTGGGATAATGCATTACCAATCAAAAGAAATAAAACAAGAAAGACAAATATGCCAACCCCCCCAAAAAAATAAATAAAAAAAATAAAACAGAACTGTGGAGTTATACAAAACAGTTTTTGTTTTAGGATGAAGAATTAGAATCCTTCATATTGGAATTTAGGAAATGTGAAAAAAAGTAAATGAAGAAAATAAGATAAACATTTTGTAATAAATGAAATGAGCGAGTAAAAAGAAGTCTATGTCCTGGAAGATCAGGGAACACTGTTTAATGCAACAGGAAAGTGGATAAGGATTTTAATTATAAGTTTTTATAAGTTTTTGGTAAAGAAAAGATGTCATGAACACTCATATGTTTATCTTTTTCAATTTTGTTATTTATTAGAAGCATATATAAGTAAATAAATTTGTACATTAATGGATGGAACTAGAAAATATCATCCTGAGTGAAGTAACCCAATCGCAAAAGAACACACATGGTATGCACTCACTGATAAGTGGATATTAGCCCAAAAGCTATAAATACCCAAGATACAATTCACAGACTACATGAAATTCAAGAGGGAAGAACAAAGTATGGATGCTTCAGTCTTTCTTAGAAGGGGGAACACAATACTCATGGGTGGAAATATGGAGACAAAATGTAGAGCAGAGACTGAAGAGACTGCCTCACTTGGGGATCCATCCCATATACAGACACCAAATTCAGACATCATTGTGGATGCCAAGAAGTGCTTGCTGACAGGAGCCTGATATAACTGTCTCCTGAGAGGCTTTGACAGAGCCTGACAGGGAGGTAGATGCTCACAGTGAATCATTGGACCTAACACAGGAAGGAGAAGGACTGAAAGAGCTGATGGGGTTTGCAACCCCATAGGAAGAACAATATCAACAATAATATCCACCAACCAAACCCCCAAAAGCTCCCAGGACAAAACCACCAACCAATGAGTACACATGGAGGGACCCATGGCTCCAATTGCATATGTAGCAGAAGATGGCCTTGTTGGGCATCAATGGAAGGAGAGACCCTTGTCTGGTGAAGTCTCAATGCCTCTGTGTAGTGGAATTCCAGGATGGGAAAGGAGGAGTAGGTAGGTGGATTCAGAAGCACCCTCCTAGAAGCAGGGAAAGGGGGGGGGGAAGGATAGAGGGTTTCTGGAGGGGAAACTGGGAAAGAGGATAACATTTGAAATATAAAAAAAAAATCTAATTAAAGAAAAGAAAAAAATGTGTTAATTTGTAATAATTTTATGTGTTTCATTTATGAAATTTATAACTCAATTTCATTTAAAATGTGGAAACTCAATAATGTGAGGTATTTTGTTTTTTAATTTAACTTCTATAACATTGAACATAAAACTTTTCTCAATATTGTAACATTAGGTTTTTTTTAATCTTAAATTGAGTGTGATTAGATTTCTATTTTATTCTATATAACATGTTTATATGTTCCTTACAGCTCTATATCATTGAGGCATTTCCTCAAGTGAGGCTCCATCTATTTTGGTTTGTGTCACATTGAAACAAAACTAGTCAGTACAACTGATTCCTTGTGAACTGACACACAAGCATGTCATATAAACCCAGAGTCTTTATTTCTTATTCATATGCAAGATTTCACATTTAAAAGATAAATAACTTTAAAAGTCCCATGGTCTTTAGAAATTCAAACACATTAAAATTTTGGTCTCTGTTTTGTGTTTACTAGCTACTCCTGAGCATTAGGCCTCCTCAGAAGTTTAGTATTTGATATACACAGTGACACTCCATTAGGGATTTTTTTTTTCCAGTTTCTTGTCAGGTACCAATTTCAAATAACTTCTTTGTAAGGGGTAGGGCTTTGTGATCTCCTCTCATTTACAGTGCTCAAAGTTTGTCTCTTTTGAACCTGTGCATGCATTTTGCTTGTTATCACAGTCTCTGTGAGTTCACATATACATCAGTCTTGTATCTGGAAGGCACTGTTTCCTTGGAGTTGTCTACAACCTCTGGGTCTTAGAAACTTTCTTTTTCTGTTCTACATAGAAACCATCCTTAAAACAATGTTATGTCCAGAAAAATGAAGTCTTGAGGACTGATGGGGTTTTCACAAAGAATTGTCCACTGTGAGAAAGGAAAAAATTACTTTAAATGATGTTTGGCATCTATATTGACACACACCTCCAGCTCACTCCCATACCTGAATTTATAGTTCTCAATGTTGGTGTGGGAAAACCTGCTGTGAAAAGAGAATAAATTCTTAAATTCTTTTGTTTTGTAAAATCATTGTATGTATGTGGGACAAAAAGCGGGTGGGGTCCCAGGGCCCCAGGCCTCTATTGTTGCAGTGGAAGAGGCCCCAGAATGCCGGGGTGTCTTGCGCTTGGGATTTGGGCCCGGAGGCAGAGACTCATGGAGTCTCGCAGGCCAAAGCAGCAGCCTGGGTCAGAGCACTTCCCACCGTGTTGGTTCCCACATGGTTGAGGCGGTCGCAGAGTCGTCCAAGAAGACACGCAGACTGGGCTTCCATGAAGTAGTTTTATTGACGAAAATGGTGAATCTGGTGCGCTCCCCCGGAAAGCCAGGAGGAGTTACCTTATATTAGAAAGGGGTGGGACTAGGGAGGAGACATAATTACCTATGTCCCCTGACCTCATTAATATGCAAATCTCAAGGCAGAGGGCTTTTAGGCACGCCCCTTACCTGTGTCTTAGGTGACTTATGTTTTAGGTTGAATGGAGACTGCGGTCAGGGGCCTGGGTTTTGGGGGTGTGGCTACCCACCTTCAATCTCAGGGTTCCAGGCCAATGGCAACCCTTCTATGGCCCAACATATGTATATATTGTGTTTGTGTGTTTGTGAATGGGTGCACATGCATGTTTATGTGTATGTATGTATGAACATACAAGCTAAAGTACCATGAGTATAAATGCATGGGCAGAAACTATGAATAGAACATTGTCTTTAGGTGAATGTATCTTTTATTCACAAGACAATTCTATTAGCCTGAGCAGGTAATTATTGCTTAGAAGCTAGTACACATCAGTGCTTGGGGAGCTTGCAATGCCCAGAACAGGAAGAAAATGAGTAGTGTATGAGAAAACTATTTCATAAATGCACCTAAAATATTCTGAGTACTGTGCTAATTTACCTGAAAAAAAACTTGAAAAACTTAGAGCTTGTACAAAATATGGGATTTGGAACACAATATAGATTTTAACTTCTATTGCCTCCTTAAAAGGTTGGAAAATATTTTCTTTATGATCTTACCCAAATATTCAAAATCTAATAGATATTTAAATTTGTCATTTATAAGCCAAAATTTGTTTATGGATATTCAACATTAGCTAAAACAAGGAGACTAATTATAATTTAAAAACTGCAAAAAAGTAAATAAAATTCTTTCTTGCAAATATTACACACAAGTCTTGCATGCCTTAGAATGTCCAGTGTTCATGAATGAAAAGGTCAAAGTATCTAGTAACTAGTTCGGAGTTATGACCTTTTATACAAAATGTTACAATGGTTTTTGAATGAGTATATACATATAAATATACATAAACATAAACATATACATATATATATGTGTCAATGGTCCGTTGTGGGACTGCGTAAGGGTATCCTGGTTCTTGGCTGGGCATGGGCCTAGAACCCCGAGACTCCAAGGGAGAAACGGCAGGAGTTCGGCTACGTCCCCAGAACTCAGGGTCCTAACAAGCAGTCTAATCTCCATAGACCTACATTGTTCAGTCACGAAGGCCATTACAGCCCCTCCAAAGTGCACAGGTAGAGGGTGTAAATACAGGCCTCAGGCCCTAGGGATTTACATACTAATGAAGGTCAGAGGGCGGAGCCAATTAAGCATGCCCCAGAACCTCCCCCTTTCTCCCTCCCTACTTAACCCAGGTCTGCCCTGAGTTTGGGGGGGGTACTTCCAGATCCATCTACCATCCGCCATGACAATAAACCCTTTTGGAACCAAGGACATCCTCATATCATTGGGGCCTCCTGGGCCTGCCGCCACCAAAGCCTCCAGCCACTGGAACCAGGGACCTTCCTCTGGTATGTGAGACAGGCTGCCTGGAGGCTTCCAGGCAGCCTCCACCACGCAGGTCCCAGGCCGCTGCTGCCTGGGCCTGGGCCTGCTGCCACGTGGGCCCCGGAACTCCACGGCTGCCCGCCATTTTTTCCCACAGTCCTTCATTCTTGTTTATGTTAGATTGTTGTAGCTGCTTATGTTATTAAAAATACAGCATGGCTAGAGAGATGGCTCAGCTGTTAAAGGCTAGTCTCACAACCAAAATATAAGATTAAATAGCAAGTCCAAATGGTCATTTTATTTTCTAAACTTTCTGTGAAAATAAAAAGCTTCACTTTTGCTTTAGTTTTAAAGAATTATGCACAATAAGATAACTGATTTGATTCCTCTTTCACTCTATATTGCTTCAACATGTTATTTATTTATTTATTTATTTATTTATTTATTTATTTGCTGTCTAAACGGAAATTCTCCTCAAACGAAACAAAATTGGAAATCCAGCAAACAAAATTCTTACAGAAACAGAAACAGATCACAAGGTAAGAAAGTCCTTTCCTCAGCAAGATGCTACATGAATATCCTCTCTTCATACATAACCAAAAGCCGCTCAAAGTCTGTCAGGGCTTTCTCTCTCTCTCTCTCTCTCTTTCCCTCCCTCCCCCCTCTCCCATCCCCCCCTCTCCTTTAAAATTTCTTCTTATCATTTGCACCTAAGATTTCATTGTCTTGGTTCAGTAGTAGATTTTTCACTATGGAATGTTTTAATGTCTGCCACCTTCTTTTATTTACTCTGTTCTTGAATTCTGGGGAAACTTCAGGGTTTTAATCTTTAATCTTTTAAAACCTCATAGATTTCTTCTCCTAAAAATGTTAACCTACAGCTTGTCAACCAAATTCTAAACCTTGGTCTTGTTCAGTGACTTTCTAATTTCATAAATAGCTAGTATACTCTAAATATTTTAAAGATTTCAGTATGCCCTGCTAGTTTTCATCATGTTCATTTATACCTGCATTAAATTGTCTTTCCTTGGGCAAATCTTTATTTCAAAGACTAGGGTCATCCCTAGGACAGTGACAGCTTTTTTCTTTCTTTTGCTGCTTTCCAAATCCCCTGTGAATGTCCTTTCAATATAATGAACAATTCCTAATGGTGCTGAGAATAATCAGCTTACATGAGCTGAGCTTAACTCTATCATTTCTGAATGTCATGTACATAGTACTGGCAATACAGAGAAGAAAACAACACATTTTTTTTTTCTTTCTGAAACTCACAGTTCAGGAATGGAGACTGATAGGCAAATAATTCCAATAAATTTGTTAAGGGGCATGAGAGAAATATGAGGTATTAGTGGTAATTCACAAAAAGTAGTGAATGCCTATTAGGAAGGTGTGGTAAGATTATTATGATATTTTAGTAGGTGGAGAAATAGAGATATTTACTCAATAGGTCACAGCATAGTAAAGACCAACAAAAGAATCCTCCATAGCTGAGTAACTTAGAAGTACCTGTAATATATATTTCTATCATGAAGCACTACTGGAAACTAATGACAATAATTTTCCTAGCAGAGATTTCTGGAAATACATCATGGTATTTGAGAGCTGATTTCTTTTTCTGTGAAAAGATTTTTCAGCCAAGACTTACTGAGTCAAAAAACAAATAAACAAGCAAACAAACAAAAAAGAAGAAGATTTACAATGTACAGTGGAAATGATTTTTACTATTATTCCTCTAGGGAGTTCATCTTTAAATATATTAAAAATATCAGTAATCGGTTTGTTCCTGATGTTAGATTTTTCAAGCATGACAGTGTAATGTGAGCCTTCTGGCAAATATAGCACCACTTAGCTTTACGAAGACTAACTGAAAACAAACTCCCTATACTCTTTCTCTTTGATGTTTTACTTAAATGAAAATGTGAGGATTATTGAAATCTTGCATACTTTGGTTGTTGTTTCATTTGGCATGAAGAAAAAGTTTATAGATATGATAATAATTTTGGTAAATCTTAAATAAATGCATGAGGGGAAAATTATAACTATAAATCAAGGCCAAGTTGGATGCTTAATGAGCAAAGAGAATGTTATTTTATTAATTTTTGCCTGAAAAAAGACTTTAAAGATTTTTCTGGTGTTGCTAAGCTTAAAAATGACAGTTCTGCCTTTAGAAATTTAATTGCTGTTTGGGGATAATTACTTGAGCAAATAAAATTTGTGTGCCAGAGTATAAGTCTCTGCTGCCATCTGTTGGTTTCTGAAAATTTTGAAACTGTCTTCTAATGATAATGGGAACAAAGAAAGAAGAGTTAAATTGAATTATAGTTGTTATTTAGTTCAAATCTTGGCTTTTAGTTTTCAATCACTAATAAATTTAAACTACTTTAAGAAACCTAGCCACAATGTAGCAGAAGTACAACTATGTATGTATACAGAGCTGATACATTTTCAACATATTGATGACATTGGTATCCATCTTTAAACAAAACAAAACAAACTAAAAGCTCAGGCAAAGATAGGACAGAGGATAGACCACCTCAGGACAATTTCCTTTACAAAATTCCATCAATCAATGACATATTTAAACATTCTCAGAACATATGTTCGAAGATGAATACACCATATTTTAAAGAAAACCAGTGATTATGGATGAGGTATTTACTATGCAAGGAAAAACAAAGGAAGTAAATGAGGTAAAACCAAGATTTCTTTCTTAACAACTTGTCCTTTGTGCTTATTTTACTGTATTTCTATGAATCATATGGTTGTATTTTTTCATAGGTGATATAAGGAAATCTTTGTTAAAGCATGCTGAATATATATCACAGAGGATAAGAGTATGTGGGGAAAACATAGAAGCACAGGCCACTATTGTTTACCCTCTTTGCTTGCATTTGGAATTTTAAGCACAAACTCACTTTTCCCCATTTTTGTCATTATTCCTTCTTCAGATTGCCTCCTTTTGAATGTTTTGAATTATAATTGAAGACATGCTTTGACATTCTAATCATACCATTTTCTAAAAAATTCTTTCCAACAAGTAACATCAAGGGAAAGTCATTCTCATAACACCCCTTTTCGATATAAATACAGAAATCCTATATTAATTTAAAATAAACCTTCGATACCTACAATAACTGTGTAAATGTAACCAGAAGAAAGACATTATCATCTACATCATTATCTATGCTTTGCAGTCTTTGAACAAAATCAAATAGTATGCAGGCAAGATGGATTTCAGACTAGCCATACTGTTCCCCTCCTACAGTACTTGTTATTTGGATGCTTCACAAAATAACTTAGAATATATTATAGAAATTCAGAGCAGTAAAATCTTCTGGTGTTTATATCATGCTTTTACTATGAAAAGTATGTAAAATATTCACACTTAGATAAACCAGTATTTATGCCAATTTCCCCCAGAACTGAGTTGTCATGTTTTACTTCTACAGTTAATTTCACCTTGAAATGGGAAATAGTAAAAAATTGCTATACCATATATTTAAATAAATAAATGTTTATAATACAAGACAGATTAAACAATTTTGTTAACCCCAAATAAGTCCAGGTTAATTTATATTGTCCACTTATTGCATTTTTTAATCACCTTGATTTTTAAGGAAATGTGGAAATGGTACACATAAAAGAAGTAAGGGTGATATCTGAAACATCTAGAATGGCAACAATTTTGTAGTAGAAAAAACTCATAAATAGACAATGAAGTCTTTGAATAAGAGTAGATTACATTGTTGTGTTTTAAAGTCATAAATTTTATGAAGTGCTTACATAAGTTTATTGAAGTAGTAGAAACAAATTCAATCCCATTTGCCTTTAAAGGTTTTTGTTTTAATTTGTGCCCAACAATATAACAATGCAATACTGATGATACAAAGTATGCTCCTATGTGATGAAATATGCTTTGAAAACTGATTAACTTAATCTTAGTTAGGGTCACCAATATTATACCACATACTATAATCACACTCTAGGAAAAGAGAACACAAAACCCAAAGTCATTTGTACAGAAGATTAATAACTGCATTGGACTGTCAGAATAAGAGGGAACATTTTTTTTCCCTGAAGAGAGTAAAATATTTTTTATAAAAATTAACTTCCATGTGCCATTTTGATTAAAGGAATAGTTTTTAAGATCTGTAAATAAATGAAGAAGAAGAAAAGGAAGAAGAAGAAAAAGAGCAACAACAACAACAAAAGAACAAGAAGATGAGGAGTAAGAGAAGGAAGAAAAAGAAGGAGTTGAGGAAAAGGAGGCCAAGGGAAGGAAGAATGTAACGGCCCAAGCTTCCCCACATTTTGGGGCCACTATGTCCTGGCCCAAACTGCTGCTCCAGTTCACAGGTCAGGGTCTAGCAAGAGAGAGAGTGGGGATAGAGGGGCAAGAGATAAGAAGAATGGAGACAAGACAGAGGGTCTGATCAAGTCTCTCTTTATTGAAAGGAAATCCTGGGTATTTTTATGCTTTACCACATGCCTTGACCTCATGGACAAGCACAGCTGAAGGCACTATGTCATGTGCCTTGCAGCGTGGAGACCACGTGAACCTTGCAGCTGGGGGCACTAAACAACAAAACAAGATATTTGAGAAAAACAAGATGTTTATCAGAGTGTGCTCAGCTGTTGTAGGCTGTTGAAAACAAGTTTCCTGTCCTGGATATGGCTCTAAATGGCTGCAAGATGATAGCCGCTTTCTGCTAGGAGTCGGCTCCCAACAGAAGAAAAGTTGAGAAGTGGCTGTGAAGTACGATTCAAAAAAATTAGAAGGCAGGAAAAAGTGATGGGTGTGACCAAAATATTCTGTTTTACAAATAAAATTACAACAAATGCAAAATATAAAAGGTATATCTAAGATGAGATTAACATAATATTAAACACACAAAAGATTACTAAAATATTTAAAATTGAAAATGTATACAGTAATAACATGCTTACTCGGCAAATAATTTTGAAAGAAATATCCATTTATCTGTCACTTCCTATATCTTGATCACTTTAATTTCTGAAAATGAGAATATATTTGTGACTTGATGCATAATCCTTCTGATTTCTGTCTCAAAAATATATTGATAATAGTCTAACAAGAGACAGGCTAGAGAAGTAGAGAAGACCCAGGTTAAATTATATGTGTATATTTGTCATATATACATTATATAAAAATATACATGTATATATTGTATTTCATATAGTATATGGATTTATTTATATAACACATATACATACAAACACATATATATACACACACATGTGTGTTTATGTGTATGTGTGTAACTGGTCTAATATTTAAATTTATGTATGAAACATGAATAATTGCTTGTTTCTAAGATTTAATTAACAAAGTAAATTTTTGAATTTTTATGTTATATATTTGATACAATATCTATATTTATTCAGAAATAATTATTTCAAACTAATGAACACACTATTGTTTCAGTTTGCTTTCTATTGTTGTGATAATCATGACCAAAACAACTTGAAAAGCAATGGGTTCATTTAAGTCCAGGTTACATTTATCATCAGGAAAAACCAGTGCAGAAATATAGAGGTAAGGATTGGAAGCGAGAAAGAATATGGAGGAATGTTGCTGACTCCTTGATCTCCATTTTTTTTTTAACTTGAGCTTGCACTGGTCTTGCATATGAGTACACTTGTATTCTTAAACAACCCAATACTTCCTGTTTATTGGTGCCACCATTCAAACTGCTGCTCATCAATCTTTAATCAAAATTATCCAAGAGACTTTGACCTGTAATCTGAGCTGATAAAAGCATTATCTAAATTTAGGTTCTTTCTCTCCAGATTATCCTAGATTATGTGAGATTGTCCAGCAGATGAAACATGAGAGAGAAAGCAACCACAACGATGCCCCTAACCTCCTCAAATTGACCAGCACAATCAGCTTACATACATTTGATATAATGTGAGAACATTTAAAATTTACACTCCTTATAATTTTCCTTTAAAAACTCTTTCATTTTTTTTATTTCTTTGGAGTTGTTTGAGAATGTTGTACAATTTGTTCAGTATATTCATCCCTCTAACTAATGCTGTCAGATTCACTGCCCTTTCCTATCAAGTCAATTGTATATCCTCTTTTTGTTTTTAATTCATCAAGTCCTATTTTTTGAATATATACTCTTGAATGTGTTTACCTTCCATTATAGTACAGCAAGTTTATCAGCAGCTACATTCCTAAAGAAAGCAGACTCTTCTTCTCCTAGCCAATTATCAAATCCATAACTCATTGGTTAGGAGTTGAACTTTGTTTCCATTTCCACTTTTCAGACTCAAAAGGTTTTTAAAAAAGATATACTTATTTTATTTATATGAGTATACTATAGCTGTCTTCAGACACACCAGAAGAGGGTATCAGATTCCATTACAGATGGTTGTGAGCCACCATGCGGTTGCTGGGAATTGAACTCAGGACTTCTGGAAGAGGAGTCAGTGCTTTTTTTTTTTTTTTTTTTTTTTTACATATTGATGCTTTATTCACTATAGCAAGAAAAGAGAACCAAAATAGTTGTCTATCAACAGATGAATGGATAATGAAAAACTGGCACATATATAAAATAGAATACAGTTCAGCTCTGAAAAAGAATGAAATAAAAATTTTTCAAGTAAATTTATAGACACAACATGTATAAATTTCTAAATGAGGTTACACAATCTCAGAATGAAAAATCTCACATTCTCTCTTATATGTGAATCCCAGATTATGCCATATTTTTATAATGCTTATAGTATTAAAACCTGAGTATTATATATGTAAACAAGTATACATGGGGTACATTACATCTAGGTAGGAGCACAGAACAGGATAAATGCTAGGCAGTGAGGAATAAGTGAATATAGGTAAGGAACACAGGTCACGATAGATATACAGCTACTTTTTTCATGGTTTTAGCTCAGTACCCGTTTTATTTTTGTGTTTGTTTGTTGTTTTTGTTTTGTTTTTTTGTTTTTTGTTTTTTTTAATTATTTTTTATTGGAAATTTTTTTACATTTCAGATGTTCTCTCCTTACCTCATTTTCCCCCTTCCCTCCCAGGAACTCACTATCCCTTAACCCCCTCCTCCTGCCTCCACGTTGGTGTACCGCCCCCACCCTCCCCTGTACCTCACCTCCCCACCCTCGAGTATCCCCCCCCACGACGTCCAGCCTTCATGGGATCAAGGATCTATTCTCCCACTTATATATAGCTCCCTTGCATATATAGCTGGAGCCATGGGGTCCCTCCCTAAGAGCTCCAGGCTGGTGGTTTAGACCCTGGGGGCTCTGGTTGGTTGGGATTGTTGCTTTCCTCATGGTGTCACGAATCCTCTCAACTCCTTCAGCCTTCACTCTATCTTCTCCATTGGGAACCCCATGCTCAGTTTAATGGTTAGCTGTGAGCATCTGCCTCTGAGTATGTCAGACTCTTGCAGACCTCTAAGGAGACAGCTATATCAGGCTCCTGTCAGCATGTACATCCTGACATCCACATCAACCTCTACCTTTGGTGACTGCACATAGGATGGATATCCAGGTGGAATGGTCTGTAGACGGTCCCCTCCTTCAGTTTCTGTCCTGCACTGTGTCTCCATATTTGCACCCTGAGTATTTTGTTATTCCTTCTAAGAAGGACTGAAGGCTCCCCTATTTTGTCATCATTCTTCATGAGCTTTATGTGGTCTGTGAGTTGAATCTTGGGTATTTCAGGCTTCTGGGCTAAAATCCAATAATCAGTGAGTGAATACCATGTATGTTCTTTTGTGATTGGGTTACTTCACTCAGGATGATATTTTCTAGTTCCATCCATTTATATAAGAATTTATCAAATTCATTGTTTTTAATAGCTGAGTAATATTCCATTGTATAAATGTACCACATTTTTTGTATCCATTCCTCTGTTGAAGGGCATCTGGGTTCTTTCCAGTTTCTGGCTGTTATAAGTAAAGCTGCTATGAACATAGTGGAGCATATGTCCTGTTTATGTGTTAGAGCATCTTCTGGATATATACCCAGGAGTGGGTATAGCTGGGTCCTCAGGTAGTGATAGGTCCAATTTTCTGAGGAACCACCAGACTGTTTTCCAGAGTGGTTGCACCATCTTGCAATCCCACCAACAATGGAGGAGTGTTCCTCTTCCTCCACATCCTCGCCAGCATCTGCTAGTACCTGAGTTTTTTATTTTAGCCATTCTGACTGGTGTGAAGTGGAATCTCAGGGTTGTTTTGATTTGCATTTCCCTGATGACCAAGGATGCTGAACATTTCTTTAGGTGCTTCTCTGCCATTCGCATTTCCTCAGTTGAGAATTCTTTGTTTAGCTCTTTACTCCATTTTTAATAGGGTTATTTGGTTGCCTAGAGTCTAATTTCTTGAGTTCTTTATATATATTGGATATTAGTCCTCTATTGGATGTGGGATTGGTAAAGATCTTTTCCCAATCTGTTGGGTGCCTTTTTGTCCTATTGACAGTGTCTTTTGCCTTACAGAAACTTTGAAATTTTATGAAGTCCCATTTGTCAATTCTTGATCTTAGAGCATAGGCCATTGGTGTTCTGTTCAGGAACTTTTCCCTTGTGCCTAGGTATTCGAGGGTCTTCCCCACTTTCTCTTCTATTATTTTCAGTGTGTTTGTTTTTATGTGAAGGACCTTATCCACCTGGACTTGAGCTTTGTACAAGGAGATAGGAATGGTTCGATTTGCATTCTTCTGCATGCTGTCCTCCAGTTGAACCAGCACCATTTGTTGAAAATGCTGTCCTTGTTCCACTGGATGGTTTTAGCTCCTTTGTCAAAGATTAAATGACCATAGTTGTGTGGGTTCATTTCTGGGTCTTCAACTCTATTCCAGTGATCTTCCTGCCTGTCTCTGTACCAATACCAGGCCATTTTTATCACTATTACTCTGTAGTACAGCTTGAGGAAAGGGATGGTGATTCCTTCAGAAGTTCTTTTATTGTTGAGAATGGTTTTTGCTATCCTGGTTTTTGTTGTTCCAAATAAATTTCAGAATTTCTCTTTCTAGTTCTGTAAAGAATTGAGTTGGTATTTTAATGGGGATTGCATTGAATCTGTAGATTGCTTTTGGCAAGATGGCCATTTTTACTATATTAATCCTGCCATTCCATGAGCATGGGAGATTTTTCCATTTCCTGAGATCTTCTTCAATTTCTTTCTTCAGAGACTTGAAGTTCTTGTCATACAGATCTTTCACTTGCTTGGTTAGATTCACCCCGAGGTATTTTATATTTGTGTGACTATTGTGAATGGTGTCATTTCCCTAATTTCTTTTTCAGCCTGTTTATCTTTCACTTAGAGGGAAGACTACTGATTTGTTCGAGTTGATTTTATAACCTGTCACCTTGCTGAAGTTGTTTATCAGGTTTAGGAGTTCTCTGGTGGAGTTTTTGGGGTCACTTAAGTATACTATCATATCATCTGCAAATAGTGATATTTGACTTCTTCCTTTCCTATTTGTATTCCTTTGACTTCTTTTTGTTGTCTAATTGCTCTGGCTAGGACTTCCAATACTATATTGAATAGGTAGGGAGAGAGTGGGCAGCCTTGTCTAGTCCCTGATCTAAGTGGGAATGCTTCAAGTTTCTCTCCATTTAGTTTGATGTTGGCTATTGGTTTGCTGTTGAATTCCTGATCTTTCCAAGACTTTTACCATGAAGGGATATTGATTTTGTCAAATGCTTTCTCAGCATCTAATGAGATGATCATGTGGTTTTTTTCTTTGAGTTTGTTTATATAGTGGATTACATTGATGGATATCCGAATATTGAACCATCCCTGCATTCCTGGGATAAAGCCCACTTGATCATAATGGATGATTGTTTTGATGTGTTCTTGGATTCGGTTTGCTAGAATTTTATTGAGTATTTTTGCATCGATATTCATAAGAGAGATTGGTCTGAAGTTTCTCTTTGTTTGTTGGGTCTTTGTGAGGTTTAGGTATGAGTGTGATTGTAGCTTCATAGAACAAATTGGGTAGTGTTCCTTCTGTTTCTATTTTGTGGAATAGTTAGAAGAGAATTGGTATTAGGTCTTCCTTGAAGGTCTGATAAAATTCTCCACTGAAACCATCTGGTCCTGGGCTTTTTTTGTGGGGAGACTTTTAATGACTGCTGCTATTTCTTTAGGGTTATGGGACTGTTTAGATGGTTTATTTGCTCCTCATTTAACTTTGGTACCTGGTATCTGTCTAGAAAATTGTCCTTTTCATCCAGATTTTCCAGTTGTGTTGAGTATAGGCCTTGTAGTAGGATCTGATGATTTTTTGAATTTCCTCAGTTTCTGTTGTTATGTCCCATTTCGATCTGATTTTATTAATTTGGCTACTGTCTCTGTGCCCTCTGGTTAATCTGGCTAAGTGTTTATTATCTTGTGATTTTCTCAAAGAACCAACTCTGGTTTGTTGATAAAGTGTATAGTTCTTTCTGTTTCTACTCGGTTGATTTCAGCACGAGTTTGATTATTTCCTGAAGCCTACTCCTCTGGATGTGTTTGCTTCTTTTTGTTCAGAGATTTCAGGTGTGCTGTCAATTGTTAATGTGTGCTCTCTCCAATTTCTTTTTGTAGGCATTAGAGCTATGGTTTTCCTCTTAGTCTGCTTTCATGGAGTCCACAAGTTCTGGTATGACGTTTCTCATTTTCATTAAATTCTAGAAAGTCTTTAATTTCTTTATTTCTTCTTTGACAAAGTCATCATGAGTAGAGCATTGTTCAGTTTCCACAGATGTGGGGTTTCCCTTATTCTGTCATTATTAAAGACCAGCCTTATTCTGTTGTGATCTGATAGGATGCAGGGATTATTTCAATCTTTTTGTATCTGTTGAGACTCTTTTGTGACCAATTATATGGTCTATTTTGGGAAGGTACCATGAGGTGCTGAGAAAAGGTATATTCTTTCACTTTAGGATGAAATGTTCTATAGATATCTGTTAAATCCATTTGGTCCATGACTTCTGTTAATTTCAATGTGTCTTTGTTTAGTTTCTGTTTCCACGATCTGTCCATTGGAGAGAGCGGGGTGTTAAAATCCCCCACTATTATTGTGTGAGGTGCAATTTGTGCTTTGAGCTTTAGTAAACTTTCTTTTATGTATGTAGGTGCCCTTGCATTTGGAGCGTAGATGTTCAGAATTGAGAGTTCATCTTGGTAGATTTTTCCTTTAATGAGTAAGAAGTGTCCTTCCTTATCTTTTTTGATTACTTTTGGTTGAAAGTTGATTTTATTTGATATTAGAATGGCTACTCCAGCTTGTTTCTTGGGACCATTGCTTAGAAAATTGTTTTCCAGCCTTTTACTCTGAGGTAATGTCTGTCTTTGTCACTGAGGTGCATTTCTTGTATGCAACAAAATTCTGGGTCCTGTTTATGTATCCAGTCTGATAGTCTATGTCTTTTTATTGGAGGATTGAGTCCATTGACGTTAAGGGTATTAAGAAAAAATGGTTGTTGTTTCCTGTTATTTTTGTTATTAGAGGTGGAATTATATTTGTGTAGCTACCTTTTTTTTGGCGGGGTTGTTGTAAGATTACTTCCATGCTTCTTCTTCTCGGTTGTAATTTCCTTCCTTGTGTTGGTGTTTTCTGTCAATTATCCATTGAAGTGCTGGTTTGTGGGAAGTTATTGTGCAAATTTGGTTTTGTCATGGAATATCTTGGTTTCTCCATCTATAGTGATTGAGAGTTTTGCTGGATATAGCAGTCTGGGCTGGCAGTTGTGTTCCCTTAAGGTCTGTATGATATCAGATCAGGATCTTCTGGCTTTTATAGTTTCTGGTGAAAAGTCTGGTGTAATTCTTATAGGTCTGCTTTATATGTTACTTGACCTTTTTCCCTTACTGCTTTTAGTATTTTTTCGTTGTTTTGTACATTTAGTGTTTTGATTATTATGTGACGGGAGGTATTTCTTTTCTGGTCTAGTCTGTTTTGGTGTTCTGTAGGCTTCTTGTATGTTTATGGGTGTCTCGTTCTTTAGGTTGGGGAAATTTTCCTCTACAATTTTGTTGAAGATATTTACTGGCCCTTTAGATTGGGAATCTTCACTCTCATCTATACCTATTATCCTTAGGTTTGGTCTTCCCATTGCGTCTTGGATTTCCTGGATGTTCTGTGTTAGGAGCTTTTTGCATTTTGCATTTTCTTTGACTGTTGTGTCAAGGTTTTCCATGGTATCTTCTGTGCATGAGATTCTCTCTTCTATCTCTTGTATTCTGTTGGTGATGCTTGCACCTATGACTCCTGATCTCTTTCCTATGTTTTCTATCTCCAGAGTAGTCTCCCTTTGAGATTTCTTCATTGTTTCTATTTCTAGTTTTAGATCCTGTATGGTTTTGTTCAATTCCTTCACCTGTTTGGTTGTGTTTTATTGCAATTCTTTAAAGGATTTTTGTGTTTCCTCTTTAAGGGCTTCTACCTGTTTACCTGTGTTCTCTTTCAATTCTTTCAAGGATTTTTGTGTTTCCTCTATGAGGGCTTCTACCTGTTTACCTGTGTTCTCCTGTATTTCTTTAAGGGAGTTACTTTTGTCATTCTTAAAATCCTCCATCATCATCATGAGAAGTGATTTTAATTCTGAGTCCTGTTTTTCCTGTGTGATGGAGTATCCAGGGCTTGCTATGGTGGGAGAACTGGGTTCTGATGATGTCAGGTAACATTGGTTTCTGTTGCTTGTGTTCTTGTGCTTGCCTTTCGCCATCTGGTTGACTCTAGTGTTCCCTGTGCTCACTGTGTCTGACTGGAGTCTGTCTTTCCAGTTATCTTGCTTGTGTCAGATCTCCTTGGATTCCAGATGTCTCTGTGTTCCTGTGATTCTAAGCTCCCTCTGCTCTGGATGCAGTAGGTCTTCTAGGATGTCTCAGGATTGGATGTTTCCACAGGCGCAGACCAGCTAAATGTCCTCTGCTCTGGATGCAATAGGTCCTCTAGGTTGTCTCAGGATCAGGTGTTTCCACCAGAGCAGACCAGCTAAGGACTTTTGCTCTGGGTGCAGTGGGTCCCTCTAGTATGTCTCTGGATCTGGTGTTTCCATGGTTCAGACCAGCTAAGGGTCCACCCCAAGCAAGAGGACCAGGGTCCGGGCGGAAGGGAAGTGATATTCCGGAGGGGTGGGCTTTGGGTGCCTGTTAGTTCCTTAAGCCCCACCTGGCTCCCGGTTGTATCTCTGGGGTTTGAGGTAGTGGGCAAGGTGTCTTACTCTCTGCTCTGGGTGCAGTGGGTCCCTCTAGGATGTCTCAGGATCCGCTGTTTCCACAGAAGCAGACCAGCTAAGGGTCTGCCCCAGGCCAAAGGACCAGGGTCCGGGCGCAAGGCGCAGTCAGTGCTTTTAACTGCTGAGTCATCTCTCCCAGCCCCAGAATTTTATTTTATTTTTTTATCTTGAGCTTGCACTGGTCTTGTATATGCTATCACGATAACCATGAATTTCAATATTGACCTATTCTGTTATGTCCAGATGACAATAATTTAACACCTCTTACTCTTACATTCTTTCCACTTCTTCCATAGTAGTTACTGAATCTTAGGAGGAAAAGCTGTAATATAGAAATCTTACTTATGGTTGAGAATTCTACAGTTGTCTTCCTCTCTTCACTTTTCTGGTATACATCTCTGTGTTAATAATTTATGGTGAAGAGGTTCTTTGATAAGGGTTTATTGACGTGTTAATCTATGATAGATATAATAAGTCAATTATTATTAATAATAATATACTATTATTATCCTGCTAAAAAGCAGTATATTAAACTATGTTTTCCACTAAGACCTATGACCTGTTTAGTTGCGTGCTCTTTGTCCTAGTAGTAGTGTCTATTATAGGCTTTCACTTTAGAGTGATACTTGAATCCAATCAAAAGTGGTGTTTATATCAGTGGCCATATATTGCAAAGCCAATCATTACTGTAATCATTATTGTTGAGTTCATGATGAATAAGACTGATAATTACTTTTCTCCCCAGATAGTGTGCATTACACTTACCAGCACTATGAAATCTAGGCAGTAGTGATGAAGCTTCCAGGTCAATAACAGATTAATTTCGCCATGTTCTAGGATGCAAAATTCTTGTATCCTCATAAAAAAAAAAAAAAAATGTTACTATGAGGTAATCTGATGTAACCAAGAATAGTGGCAAGTGGCCTCTCATGATTGAGAGCTTTAGGACTTCGCAATTTAGCAACTCCAAAAAAAGAAACAAGTTGATGGCACTGGGGTTTATATTTGTTAGCCTATGATGTCTAGTAGAGGCATAATTACCATATTATAGAGTAACATCATTTTTAGTATTATGCATATGTGTAAATATAATTTAGAATGTTTCTACAGTAGAAGTTTCTATATAACCTCACCATCTCTGTTGGATATGAAATTATAAGGGGAAAATTACCATGGCTATTTACTACATGACGTCTTCTGGTGAGTCAAAGATAGGGTGGGGGCAAAAGGCTATGTGTGCCAAGATATGAAGACCTAGTGCTGGAGAGGAGCCACCCTGTTCCTGCCAATCTCAAGGCAATATTTCACAAGGTTGTATAACCCTCAATACCACTACTTCTCCAGGCCTTGTTCAATGTTTCTTGGCCCCACACCACACCTTCTTTTTTCACTGACTGATCAACAGACACAAAGGTAGATCCTGTCTCTTGGCTCCTGCAAGTAGTGATTCAGTAGACATGGAAATTCAGAAATCTCTTTCATGTATTGAATATGTGTCTGCTTAACAATTTTAGTTGAAATACATTGCAGTTGTTTTCACGATATCTTTTACTAAAAGCAAAATTTTAAATATCATGCAAATATGTATAAAAATATAATTATGGACATATGCAGATATTTCTGTGAAATAGATAACTAGAAGGACATGCTGGATCAAAATGTACACATAAAGTTTTTCAAAAAATGTTTCCATTGAACATCAAATGATATCTAATATATTCAGAGAAGTGTTAACCCTGTGATGACAAATCTATAAGGATCATTCTTACCTTGTTTTCCTGAGATTTAAAACTAGTACTGATCAGAGAGGTCAACAAAGTCGATTATCCTAAGTGCACAAAAACCATAAATGATATTTTAAAAATATTGTTTAATCCCTATTTTATTTATAATATATACATGTTTTAAAGAAAATGTACAAGTTTCAATTGATTACTATGTATATAGTATTCTTCATTATGCACAGATTTCAGATTTTTGAACCTATATGATACATGTAGTCAATCTAGGCATATTTATTTGGATTCTAATTTTCAAGGACTTGCTGAGTTTTATTAAGTTTATTCTATTCTGCAACTGTTGTGTGCTTGGATTGAGAATTCCATCTCAGTTTCTACCAATAGATTTGTATGGAACGTTCTAAGAAAGAATCCAGATGTCCTTCAACAGTGGAATGAATAAAAAAAAAGTGGTACATTTACACATTGGAATATGACTCAGCTATTAAAAACAAAGAATTCATGAAATTCTTAGGCAAATGGATGGAGCTAGAAAATATCATTCTGAGTGCGGTAAATCAATCAAAAATAACACACATGGTATGTACTCACTGTTAAGTAGATATTAGCCCAAAAGCTTGAAATACCCAAGATACAACTCACAGAACACATGAAGCTCATGAAGAAGGAAGACCAAAGTGTGGGCGCTTCAGTCCTTCTTAGAAGGGGTAAAAAAAATACTCATGGTAGCAAATATGGTGACAAACTGTGGGACAGAAAACTGAAGGAGGGGCCATCCAGAGACTGTTCCACCTGGGTATCCATCCCATGTGCTGTCACCGAAGGCAGATGCTGATGAGGATGCCAGGAAGTGCATACGACTGGAACCTGTTATAGTTCTCTCCTTAGAGGTCTGCCAGAGTCTGACACACACAGAGGTGGATGCTCACAGCTAACCATTGAACTGATCATGAGATTCCCAATGGAGGAGTCAGAGAGAAGACTGAAGGAGCTGAAAGGGTTTGTGGCCCCATGAGGAGAGCAATAATACCAACAAACCAGAGCTCCCAGGGTCTAAACTACCAGCCTGGGAACACATAGAGAGAGACCCATGGCTCCAGCTGTGTATGTAGGGAGGATGGGCTTGCTGGGCTTAGGTGGGAGTCCTTAGAGTCCTTGGTCCTGTGAAGGCTGAATGCCCCAGTGTGGGAGAATTCGAGGGTGGGGAGATGGGAGTGGGTGGATAGGGTACATTCTCATAGAAGCAGGAGGAGGGGGAATGGGATAGGGAGTTTCTGTGTGAGGAGGAAATGGGGAAAGGGGAGAACATCTGAAATGTAAATAAAGTATCCAATAAAAACATTAATTTCAAAAGATAAATAAATAAAACACAAATTACTTTAACCCAGTTATATATTTTCATCAATTAAAGCTATGCTGAACACAACTTTTTGTTTGCCATTACTCGGTCAAGCTAAGAGCTTTCAGTAGGTGTTTGTTCTGGAATCCATCAGTATGGTATTATTGTGCTATGGTGTAGGAAATTTTAAACATTATTTTGGATGAAATAATCTGAGTGGTGTCTGGCTTCTGCCACAGGACATTCCAGGTAATTCTGAATGCTGACAACTGCCACTTCATTCCTCTCCTCGTTTTTTCCTTTCCATGGATATCATGCTCATGTCATTTAACACTTTCAATGTTAAATTAGTTATCATAATGTCCTACAAGCAAACAATAAGCACTAAACTATCTGCTTAATCAGTTAATGAGGTAATCATTCCTACTGACAGGTGAAATTTGTCAAAACAGTAAATTCAACTAGGTTCCATTTCACCTTGAAGAATTTTTATTGAATAGATACAAATGAAAAATTCTCCCCTCAAACTCTATATAAATCCATCCTACAACTTTACATTTCACTCATATATATGACATTATAGAGGCCAATTTCTTTCACTGAGACACCATTAAAAGTTCTCAGTAGTTATTTTACTTTGTGTTCTTTGTATGTTGTTATTGTTAATTTGAAAAATAAATGAATAGTTCACAGTTGAAAATAATGGTTATCATAATTATTATTTGGTATTTAGTATTAATTACTCTAAATGTTTTACCACCCATTAAAATATGTGAGAATTATATTCTAGAGAAAGTATCAACAACTAAATCATTGACCTTTTCAACATTCTAATATAGTATATCCATTCCAGTTCACTCTGAGTAACCTACTGGGATCATATGAAATAGCTAGTCATTCTAAATGCAAACTATTTTAAAGGTCAACTATAAAAACAGTCAGTTAATGTTATGCCATAAATTGTCATGATCACAAGTACTAGGTATCATGAAAGAATTATATTTTCACCCTAATGAAAGTAAAACTTAACAAGAATGCTATCTCTCTTGATTTCTGTAGTGCCTATATGTTTATAGATTACCTGAACTACCATTACAGATATTAGAGAGCAAAATATCCCCCACACACAATTTAAAAATACGAGAAGTTTTGTCTTTATGGAATCTTTCTAAAATTTGTATGATATTATTTTAATTATATAGTGACCCAGTTTTATTTTTTACAAGGTTAGGAATTGGACTCTGGGTCTCATGCATGCTAGATAAGCTGAACATTAACCTCAGCCCAGTGCTATTCTTCATTGAAGTTCAAGTTCTCTCTTTTCCATATTGCTAATGGGCAGTAAAAACAAAAATAAAAACTTAAAAAAAATCTCATAAGGTTTACAAGTCATGTACATTGCAAAAAATGATGCAATATATAATATTTTATAAGAAGAAGATGTGGCTCTATTTTAGTTCTTGGTAATATTTATCTTAAATACCACTTATATAGGAGACCTATATTGTAAATTCTGAATGATTACTAGTATACTAGAAACTATCTGGCCATTAAGTTTAGAGATTTGTATTTTTTTTTTTTATTTTATTGGAAATTTTATTTACATTTCAGATGTTCTCCCCTTACCCCATTCCCCACCCTCCTTCCCAGGAACTCCTTATCCCTTTCCCCCTCCTCTTGCTTCTATGATGGTGTATCCCCACCTACCCTCCCCCGTACCTCACCTCCCCACCTCGAATAGCCCCCCATGACATCTAGCCTTCATGGGACCAAGGATTTCTTCTCCCACTTATATATAGCTCCCTTGCATATATAGCTGGAGCCATGGGTCCCTCCCTAAGCGCTCCCAGGCTGGTGATTTAGACCTGAGGGCTCTGATTGGTTGGTATTGTTGTTTTCCTCATGGTGTCGAGAATCCTTTCAACTCCTTCAGTCTTAACTCTAACTCCTCTATTGGGAACCCCATGATCAGATTGATGGTTAGCTGTGAGCATCTGCCTCTGAATATGTCAGACTCTTACAGACTTCTAAGGAGACAGCTATATCAGACTCCTGTCAGCATGTACTTCCTGACATCCATATCAATGTCTACCTTTGGTGACTGCACATGGGATGGATACCCAGGTGGAATGGTCTGCAGACGACCCCTCCTTCAGTTTCTGTCCTGCACTTTGTCTCCATATTTGCTCCCTTGAATATTTTGTTACTCCTTCTAAAAAGGACTTAAGCCCCCCCACCACCACTTGGTCTTCATTCTTCATGAGCTTTATGTGGTCTGTGAGTTGAATCTTGGGTATTTCAAGCTTCTGGGCTAAAATCCAATAATCCGTGAGTGAATACCATGTATGTTCTTTTGTGATTGGGTTACTTCACTCAGGATGATATTTTCTAGTTCCATCCATTTACATAAGAATTTATCAAATTCACTGTTTTTAAAAGCTGAGTAATATTCCATTGTGTAAATGTACCACATTTTTTGTATCCATTCCTCTGTTGAAGGGCATCTGGGTTCTTTCCAGTTTCTGGCTTTTTAAATAAAGCTGTTATGAACATAGTGGAGCATATGTCCTTGTTATATGTTGGAGCATCTTCTGGGTATATGCCCAGGAGTGGTATAGCTGGGTCCTCAGGTAGTGATATGACCAATTTTCTGAGGAACCGCCAGACTGTTTTCCAGAGTAGTTGCACCATCTTGCAATCCCACCAACAATGGAGGAGTGTTCCTCTTTCTCCACATCCTCGCCAGCATCTATTATCACCTGAGATTTTGATCTTAGACATTCTGACTGATGTGAGGTAGAATCTCAGGGTTGTTTTGATTTGCATTTCCCTGATGACTAAGGATAAAGTAGACTAACTATTTTTTATTCTTTTATTTTCTTTTATTTATTTTCTTTATTTACATTCAAACGTTATCCCTTTTCCTGGTTTCCCCTCCAGAAATTCCCTATCTCATCCCTCCTCTCCCTGTTTCTATGAGAGTGTTCTCCCAACCATCCACCCACCCACCCACCCACTCTTGCCTCCCTGCCCTGACATTCCCCTGCACTGGAAGCATTAAGCCTTCACAACACCAAGGGCCTCTTCTCCGTTGAAGCCTGATAAGGCTATACAATTATTGAAGATAAAAATTTGAGTCTTATCTTCTCAGAATTCATACAATAGAAACATTTCAAAGTCCCTCTTACATACTCATTTATATTTAATCTAACTTAAAAACCACTTCTTTCACTGTGGTTCTTTCGTGAGTTTCATTTAATTTCCTAGAGGTAGACATGACTCCTTCCACTAGTATGTAGAATTTAGCTGACAATTTTATAATTCCTTTCACAATGACTCATAATAATTGGCTAGTTTAATCAAAATCAATCTATATCCTCCCCTAAGTTATATAGATTGTATAAACTATATGGAGAAAGGCTGGAGAATTATAGAATAATTCAAAAGATAAGCATGAATCAAGACAGAAAAACTCTTCTTAACCAACATGCTGATAAAACATGTTTTTTATTATTATGTGATATGTTTTCCCATTGGATAAAATCTTGTCATAATTTGTGTCTCAAATACTCCCAAGTGGTTCAGGTGCTAAAGGCTTAGCCCACTTTGGTGATATTAGGAAGTGGTGGAAAGAATCAGATAAGATCTAATGGAACATTTTAGGACACTAGAGATTTTCATTATAAAGGGACAGTAAATGCTAGTGCTTTCTTCTTTCCCTCTTAATTCATATCCATGATATAGGCAATATGATATGGCATTGTTCCCCGACATAAGAAGCCATGTCTACATATATAGACAACAAACTACAAAGCTAGTTGATTGTAACAGCCTGTTCTGCTCCATATTCATGGGCCACTTTGTCCTGGCCAGTCCACAGGTCTGGGTCTATCAAGAGACAGAGTGGGGATAGAAGGGTAAGAGATGTGAAAAATAGAGACAAGGCAAGGTCTGATCAAATCTCTCCCATTTATTGAAAGGTAATCCTATGTATTTATACCGTTTACCACGTGCCTTGCCCTCGTGGACAAACACAGCTGAGGGCACTATGTCATGTGCCTTGCAGCATGGATACCACAGATGCCTAGCTAGCAGCATGGAGACCATGTGCACCTAGCAGCATGGAGACCACATGCGCCTTGCAGCTTGCAGCACTAAACAGCAAAATAAGATATGTGAAAAAAACAAGATGTTTATCAGAGTGTGCTCAGCTATTGTAGGGTGTTGGAAAACAAGTCTTTTGTCAGGGTATATGGCCTGAGATGGCTGCAAAGATGAGAGCCGCTTTCTGCTAGGAGTCAGCTCCCAACACTAGATAACAAAATTGTACCTCTAATTATGTGATGAAAAATATATATATATTCAAAATATATATATTCTCCTTCTCCTCCTCCTCTCCTTACTCCTCATCTTCCTCTCCTTATTCCTCCACCCTTATCTCCTCCTACATATCACCCTTCCTGTTAAAATAAACTTTTCTCTCAAAATACAATTAGAGCATAACTATACCAATTTGTATCAGTAAGGTACAAGATAGACCTAATTCCCAGTCCATCATTTTGTTGACTAAAGAGAACCTCTGTCGTCTCTCCTAACTAGAAGACTTAGTTCTGAACCTAGCTTTTTTCTTGGCTTTAGAATGAATGTCAGCTGAAAACCATCCTCTCAAATCTTTTCTCTCAAAGTAAATAGCCGGGATTGGCTATGAGACTATAAATCTTTCACCCCGTCAGAAATCCAGAATTACTGAATTAACTGAAATTTTGGGAAACACGAAGCATAGCTTCTAAAACTTAGCCAATTTATAGAGACCACTGAACAACTGGACAGTCCCTATACTACAAAACGTTGGAGCATCCAATCTTCAGCCTACTGGTCCAGGATCATCTGACAGCAGACCTAGTGATGAAGAATTATTAAAGGCTGATTACTTTTTCTTGATAGATATAATCAGTCGACTATTTTGCAAGTGTGTCCATTTTTGGACAGTAATGTGTCTGTAGATGAAAAGAGGAAATTCTAGCCTAGTGGTTGTCTCACCACAACTGGAGTAAGTCCAAAGATGCCCAATTTCTTCTTAGAATCCAAGACAGGAAGCTGTCAGGAACAGACATGTCTCTAATCAAAATGAAGTTTAATACAGAAATGTTTGTAATGTCAATTCTGTAGACTTCTGACGTTTTGAAAACCAACTATCCATGTAAGGTAATCTGGACTGTTGTCTATTAAACCCTCTCAGCTATTTCTAAATAAAATATAGAAAATACCCTAACAATAAACTCAGAGTCATGAATTTGCAATAAGCCCTTAACTAACAGGCTAACCATCTCAAATCAGTTAAAAAATTTAAAGAAGAACTGGGTCTAGGCCTTGTATTCCTATTTTTGTTTGTTTGTTTGTTTGTTTTCAAGACAGGGTTTCTCTGTATAGCCCTGGCTGTCCTGGAACTCACTCTGTAGAACCAGCTGGCCTCGAACTCAGAAATCCGCCTGCCTCTGCCTCACAAGTACTGGGATTAAAGGCCTGCACCACCACTGCCTGGCTGCCTTGTATTACTAAATGTGTTACATAGGCAAAATGCCTATGAGAGTAACAATAATAATCTCATTTTTATATCAATAAGAAACTTGTACCAATGAAAACTTTCATTTGAAATAAAAGTAAATTTTCTACCATTTAAGAAATTATAACTTCAGCTTAATAACAATTATACAGATTTCTACCAATAGGTTATGGCTATGCAATAAATTCTAGCTATTCTTCCCTATTCCAACAAAACCACTACTTTTCCCAAGAAAGACAGCCCAATATTAACCACCTCAGTCCCCAAGCCCAGGCAATAGGGGTGCCGAATCTTCATTAACATCTTCAAGCTGGTTACAGGCATTGAGATATTAGAAGAGGGGCGGGGGGCAGATAGTAAATTGATAAGCCTCTGATATCTGTGTCTTCACTGCATCCAGCTGAGATTTCAGGACATCAGAGGGTTGAGCAGGTATGCTCAGCTTGCTTGATGAGTAGTTACACCAAGGTTGTGTATTCTGCAATATACAATTCTCAAAACAAATTTTAGTATCAAGATATTTTTTGTTTGAATTCTGAAATCTAGTCTTCTGGTGGCCTGTCTCTATCATATCTAATGCATATAATTCTGGGAGTTTCTATGAGGGTGTGCTCCCACCATCCTACCATTCCTGCCTCCCTGCTCTCAAATTCCCCAACACTAGGGAATCCAAACTATCAGGCACCAAGGCCCTCCACTTCCACTGATGCCTGACAAGGCCATCCTCAACTACCTATACAGGTGGAGCCATGAGTCCCTCCCTTTGTGTTCTCGGGCTGGAGGTTTTAAAATGGCTACTCCAGCTTATTTCTTAGGACCATTTGCTTGAAAAATTGTTTTGCAGCCTTTTACTCTAAGGTAGTGTCTGTCTTTGTCACTGAGGTGGGTTTCCTGTATGCAGCAAAATGCTGGTTCCTGTTTATATATTCAGTCCATTAGCCTATGTCTTTTTATTGGGGAATTGAGTCCATAGATGTAAAGAGATATTAAGGAACTGTGATTGTTGCTTCCTGTTATTTTTGTTATTAGAGGTGGAATTATCTTTGTTTGTATCTTCTTTTGGATTTGTTGGAAGGGGATTACTTTCTTGGTCTTTCTAGGGTAGAACTTCCCTCCTTATATTGGAGCTTTTCTGCTAATATCCTTTGTATTGCTGGGTTTTTAGAAAGATATTGTGTGAATTTGTGTTTGTCACGGACTATCTTGGTTTCTCCATCTATAGTAATTGAGAGTTTTGCTGGGTATAGTAGTGTGGGCAGGCATTTGTGTTCTCTTAGTGTCTGTATGACATCTGTCCAGGATCTTCTTGCTTTTATTGTCTCTGGTGAGAAGTATGTTGTAATTCTGATAGGTCTGCCTTTATATGTTACTTGGCCCTTTTCCCTTACAGCATTTTTGCAGTGTTTTGATTATTATGTGATGGGAGGTATTTCTTTTCTAGTCTAGTCTATTTGATGTTCTGTAGGCTTCTTGTATGTTTATGGGCATCTTGTTCTTTAGGTTAGGGAAGTTTTCTTCTATAATTTTGTTGAAGATATTTATTGGCCCTTCAAGTTGGGAATCTTCACTCTTATCTATACCTAGTATCCTTAGATTTGGTCTTCTCATTTTGTCCTGGATTTCCTGGATGTTTTGTGTTAAGAACTTTTTTCATTTTGCCTTTTCTTTGACAGTTGTGTCAATATTTTCTATGGCATCTTCTTCATCTGAGATTCTGTCTTCTATCTCTTGTATTCTGCTGGTTATACTTACATCTATGACTCCTGATTTCTTTCCTAGGTTTTCTATCTCCAGGGTAGTCTCCCTTTGTGATTTCTTTATTGTTTCTATTTCCATTTTTATGTCCTGAACGGTTTTGTTCATTTCCTTCACCTGTCTGGTTGTGTTCTCTTGTAATTCTTTAAGGAATTTGGTGTTTTCTCTTTCAGGGCTTCTACCTATTTACCTGTCTTCTCCTCAAATTCTTTGAGAGTGTTATTTATCCTTCTTAATGTCCTCTATCATCATCATTAGAAGTGATTTTAAATCTGAATCTTGCTTTCCTGGTGATATTGGTAATTCAAGACTTTCTAGTCTGGGAGATTCTAGGTTCTAATATATATATTTATATTAGGTTCTAATGATGCCAAGTACCCTGGGTTGCTGATGCTTATGTTCTTTTTTTTTTTCTTTCTTTGTTTTTTTTTTTTTTTTTTTTTTTTGGTTTTTTCGAGACAGGGTTTCTCTGTGAAGTCCTGGTTATCCTGGAACTCACTCTGTAGACCAGGCTGGCCTTGAACTCAGAAATCCGCCTGCCTCTGCCTCCCAAGTGCTGGGATTAAAGGAGTGCACCACCACCGCCCGGCTGATGCTTATGTTCTTTAGCTTGCCTTTCGCCATCTGGATCTCCTTAGTGCTACCTGCCCTGTCTATGACTGGATTCTGTCTTTCCTATTATGTTGGTCATTTCAGAATTGTTTGGGTTGGGTTTTACTACTGGGGTTAGAGCTGGGGCCCAACATCTGCACAGTGCTTGGGCACAGATAGGAAGGAACCAGTGCTCTGTGCCAGGAGTGAAATACTGGGTCCTAGTGGGTCCCAGTCCCTCCATGTTTGGGGTGGGTGTTGTTGTCTCCTTACCTAAAATACTGCCCAGGTTAGAGCTCCTGGGAGGCCCACTTCCTATGGGTTTTGCGAGATTAGGTGCAGAAGTGCTGCCTGGTATCTGCTCAGTGCTTGGGCCCAGACTCAAAGATACAAGTTGTTTTTATCCTACTAGTAAGCATGAACTCCATGAGAAATTCTTTATATAGTGGATTATGTCAATAGATTTTCATATATTGAACCATCCTTGCATCTCTGGGATAAAGCCAACCTGATCAAGCTAAATTATGCTCTTAATGTATCCTTGGATTCAGTTTGTGAGAATTTTACTGATTATTTTTGTGTCTATGTTTATGAGCAAAATTGGTCTAAAGTTCTATTCCTTTGTTAGGTCTTTGAATGGTTTAGTTATCAGGGTAACCCTGTTCACCTTTTGCTTATATTTTGTGGGATAGTTTGAAGAATTTTGGTATTACCTCTCATTAATGGTCTGGTAGGCTTCTACACTAAAACCATCTATACTTTGGCTTATTCTGGTTGAGAGTTTTTTAATGACTCTATTTCCTTGGTGGGTTAGAGACTATCCATAAAACTCAAGAAATTTGGCTCCAAAACACTAAATAACCTAATTAAAATGGGGTAAAGCATTAAACATTGAATTTTCAACAGAAAAATTTGATTGGCCAAGAAGCACTTAAAGAAACGTTCATCATTCTTAGTCATTATGCAAATGCAAATCCAAATGACCCTGAGATTCCAGCTTATATGAGTCAGAATGACTAAAAATAAAACCTTAAGAGACTGCGTATGCTGACAAGTATGTGAAGAAAGATGAAGAGTCTTCCACTGGTAGTGGGATTGAAACGTTGTAAAACCACTCTGGAAATCAATCTGTCAGTTCCTTAGAAAAATTCAGTTCTAACAGAAGGCTCAGTTATATCCAAAAGATGCTCTACAATATTAATAGAACACATCCTCCACTATGTTCTAGCAGCCTTATTTGTAATAGCCAGAACCGGAAGCAACCCAGATAACTTCAGTCAAAGAATGCAGAAAATTTGTTTAATTTACACAGTGGAAACTCCTCAGGTAATAAAAATGAGAAGATTAAGGATTTTGCGGGAAATGATCAATAAGAAAATATATTAAAGTGAGCAAACCCGAGCCAAAAGGTCTGTACTCACTGATAAGTTGATATTACCAAACATGTATAAAATACCCATAATAAATCCCCAACTCTAAGAAGTTAAACAAAAAGGAAAGCCCAAGTGATAATGCTCCAATCCCACTTAGAAGTGGGAAGAAAATAATCATGAGATGTGGAGAGAGGGTAGGATCTGAACAGGACTGTGAAGGGGAGGGGAAAACCAGGGCAGGATCAGGTATGTGGGGAGGCAGAATAGAGGCCCACCCAGATGGCCAGGACAATAAATGGAAACATGTAGTTGCTGGGGCTGATTGTGAGGGAAACCCCTAGAAACCTTCAGAGACTAGGGAGGGATGAAACTCCCAGGACTTGTGCGAGTGACCTTAGCAAAAAACCCCCAAAACTGGGGAAGGGGACCTGAAAAGACTACCTCCAATATTTAGATTTAGCCCAGTAGAGGATGGTGATGCAAAACCCCCAATACTTTTCTGTCACAAATTGCTCCTATCCAAAAAATTCTGGGACGAAAATGGGCAGAGACGGGAAAGAAAAGGCTGACCAGTGACTGGCTCCACTTGGGAACCATCCCATGCGAAGGAACAAATCCTGACACTGTAACTGATGCTATTTGTGATTGTAGACGGGAGCCTAGCCTGGCTGTCCTCTGAGATGCTGTACCAGCAGCTGACTGGGATAGGTGCAGATACTTATAGCCAAACATTGATCTGATGTTGGGAGATCCTTAAGGAAGAGTTAGTGGGAGATTGAAGGATCTGAAGGGGATGGGCACCCCTAGGAAGCCCAAACCCAGTATCAACTGAACTGGACCCCAAGGGAGCTCTCAGATACTAATCCACCTCCAAAGAGTATACATGGGATTGTCTGAGAGCCCTTCCCACATACGTAGCAGATGACTGACTAGTCTGGCCTCAGTGGAAAGGATGAGCCCATTCCTATAGAGATTTAATGTCTTTAGGAGGGCAGTATTCAGGGAGAAACTCTCTCAGGGGCATGGGGAAGGGGGGGGGAAAGGGGGGGTGGAGAGTCTTCAAGGGGAGACAAGGAGGGAAAGCAACATTTGGCATGTAAATAAAATAATTTATTAATTTTAATTTAGAAAACAATCTGGAGTTTAGTTTTAATAAAGCTAAATTTGATTATAAATTTCCCCTGCAATTATCTTTTTTTATCTCTCTGAGTTGTTGGGTTTTTACTAATAAATGGAGGTAATTTGACTATGGATACCCAGTTACAAGTATTAATAAGAATCTACATATAGAGGGAGCAGGTTACAGTCAATAAAGAGAAGGCATTTTTTTAAAATTTGACTATTGATGATATTTTGTTAATTGGCTGGTATTCATTCTATTTCATGGTGGTCACAGCAGTGTAGTGTGTGAAAACTTCATTGTGCTGTCTTGTTGACCATGGAAGAAACTTTCAGATCTTTTCATCACATAATTTGATAGAGTTTTATCATACTATGAAAATAATGATATAAGGCCAATGTAAGTATCATTGAAGAGAATAACTGACTTATTTAACTTTGACTGTTTGCTTTTAAAATGTAACACATGTAACTGTGCATTACACTTCATACAAAATGTTCTAATGTGAACTTGAGCATTATAAAATTGTAGCTGGAAAATTTAAAGAATATTTTCTTATATATCTGCAACCAATACATCATGCTATTAGGCTTTCAAGATCTCCCATTGTTGTATAAACACTAAGCTGTGTCTTTGCTCATTCTCTTCACAGAGAGTCAGGCACACAATGAGGTTAAGTGATTTGTTCAATGCAGTGTTGTGCCAGTAACAGAATTGTGAATTGAACCAGCAGTCAGTCACTCATGGTAATATAAAACTTTGTAATAAAACCCTTTTGTTGATTGCTGGGTTTGTTTTTTTAACCCATTTCTCTTTGTACTAAGACATCAACTGTAGTCTCTCCCTTTATGATCTGGTTCAATATTGTATGGCTCTACTAAATCCTGTGGCTTATTTTAGATTGAAGATTGGGGAGTGTATTTTACACAGTTAAAACAAACGGAAGTGAGATTCAGCTTTGTCAACTAATCTATGAGTCTTTTACAACATGACAAGAATGCAAATAAACAAGGCTAATCACTATGTGAGGAAAAGTGATTTGTTCTGGAGAATAATCACCTTTTTTATTTCTCTTTTCTAAACTTTAGTTGAAGGTGAATTTGTGAAGGAAGAATGATTACTTCTATCAGCAGTGAAATAGAAATGAATTCTATTTTCTGTCAGCTACTATGATTTAGAAAGGAAATTAGGACTCCATGAATATAGTTATTGTTATATGCAATAATTATGTGTAAATTAATCAATATCAATTTTACTAACATTCTCCCCTGTGAGTGTGATAGGAAATTCACTTGGAAAAGTATCTGATAGTAGAATGAATTTTAAATGTCACTCAGTCACAGCCTCATCTTGTATGACTTCTTTCTTTTTTCTCTCCTTTCCCTTCTTCCTTCCTTCCTCCCTCCCTCCCTCCCTCGCCTCCCTCCCTCCCTCCCCCCCCTCCTCTCTGTCTTTCTTTTCTTTCTTTCTTTCTTCTTTCTTTCTTTCTTTCTTTCTTTCTTTCTTTCTTTCTTTCTCTTCTTTCCTTTTCTCTCTTCAAGACAGAAAGCCTAGAACCATATGTACCATGTTTGTCCCAAACTTAAAGTGATTTTTCCTACAGTTTCCTTGAAGTTCTGAGACATGACTACCTATAATATTGATAACTAAAATATATACCAAATTTTATAAATATAACAATATACCAGTTAATATAATATTTATAGTAGTCCTACCATGAACATTAAAACATATATTTAATATTCCACATCTTCCTGTGATCTACTTTGACACTTACTAGTAAGTGACACATTAAAACAAAGAACAGTGCTTCTTACAAATTATTCAGATGCTTCCATATCCTATGCCACTGAAAAGCTTGCAAAGGCATCTGATTGGGGGAAAATAGGGGACAATCTCCATCTTGTTCCATTTCATAAATTTTATTGGTGAAATAATACTGCCGATGGAAACTATCATCTACAAATTAACTAGGAATAAGTGCATAATTCCAAATAGATGCAGCTAATCAAGTCTTTAAGTGAATATCAATTGGTATTAAAACACTACCATTACTGTTTGAATATAAAAATTCTCCAATAGTCTCATGTGATAAAGGCTTGGTTCTGAAGTTCTATTCTCAGAAATGCTGCTTTTATAAGTGTTTAGATTATGAAGATTCTGACTAAAGCAATAGGTTAATCCAGTAGTAGATTCACAATTAAGTAAAGTTATTGGTAAGTAGAGAAAACTTTGGCAGTTGAGTTCCGTAGAGTAATTGTGGAGGAAGAGAAAGAAGAGTAACATTTATATTTTTTTCAAAGTGTATTGTTAAATGCTGGGGAAAAAAGCACTAGACCTAGATGTTGTCATTTTATTTTCCTCATTTTATAAAAATATTCATAGTTTTTCTGTTTTCTGTAGTCAGGTTCAATTCTGAAAAATATTACACAATTCAGTAATATACATACACATTTCTGTCAATAAAATATTACTCCTTGGCATATAATATCCAAAGAATTTACTGTAGTGTTTAAGCTATAAAGCTCCCATGAAATAAGCAAATGGACTTAGAACACTAACTACACTGTGTCCTGCACATCTTTTTTTTTAAAGTAAGAGATTACATTTTTAAATGTTGGGTCTGAAGAGATAGCTCAGAAATTAATTGCACTGGCTGTTGTTGCAAAGGATAGTGATTTGTTTCCCAGCACACCACACACACACACACACACACATGCACACACACACACGGAGTCTTACAGCCATCTGGGATTCTATTCAAGAGAATCCAGTATGTGCAGATAGGGATCCAGAAAGCATGAGTGGGACGGGAATTAATTAACCCTGTAAACAAACTAAAGAGACCAGAATTAAGTGCAGATCTACTGCATTGCACACCAGCAAAGGTTTTTTTGTATGACCTTTGAGCCAATGGGGAAATCAACATGAGCTCTGAAAGTAATCCAATTATTCCATTGTCATTAAAGAGAGGTTCCAGACTGCCAGCACCTGAGAGCAACTTCCATAAAAACAGGAGAAGCAGCCAGTGCTCTGTTTTGGGTCCAATCTGAGGTTCACTTGTTTGCTAGGATCCTCTATCTTGTGTCATGAGCCACTTGCGTTGTTAGGGGTTATGGAAGCCTTTCTCCCAGGGGCCAAAGCATCAACTCCAATGGCTCTCTTTTTCCCTCCACAGACATTGATGGAAATGGTGTACAGACACAATTACAGCAAAACACCTATATGCATAAAATAAAACATATTTAAAAGCTTAATGTTCTATCTTTATACTGCATATTTATATTGAAAATGGGTCTTAACAAGACTGCAAATTAAAATTATAATGGAAAAAATAAAACTAAAATTATTTACGTTTCAACCAACAAAAAAATAAAACATTTTATTGCCACTGTGTGTGTGTGTGTGTGTGTGTTGTGTGTGTGGAGAAGAAGAATATAAGTCATTTGGAACAAATAAAGTATATGTTACTCCATTGGTATATTTTCTAGATTTAAAATTTACAGAAAAATCTTTCAGATCATGCATAATTAGTAGTGTTTTCATTATACCAAATTGTTTATAATAAAAATGAACTTAAAACGATCAAAATATTACATTAATTTTGGTGAACATTCTTTTCTCATAAATATTCTTTTTACAAATATTATTCTTTAAACTATCCAATAAGAAATAAACCTATTTTAAGGCTATATTGCATTAGCTTAACAAAAAATGAGAATTGTTAATATGACTGCACATTACTGTAATTGTCACAAACTGGTAGGTGCACAGAGGAGAATTTCCCAAGGATATAAGACAAGACTCAAAAACCCAAAAAAATAACTTAATTTATTTTCATGTTAGAATTTTTAAAAAAAAACATATTCATAAACATTTTACAGTTTCAATACTTAATGAACTCTCTCACATACATAATTTTATATCAAGATGCATTTTTAAATTTTATGAAGTTGAGGTATACAGTAATAGGTAAAAACTAAACGATGATAAAAAAATTGATGCTCTAATATATGCATCTTTTATGCATAATTTATTAAAATATAAATATTTCTTTTAGAAATTTTAAATCACATGGAAGTTTTCCTAAATACAATCACTCCACTTTTTAATAGGCAAAACAATCACTAGTTTCGGGACTCTGGTTGTTCTTTCCTGGTGATTGTAATATATAGTTTTATTCATATAAAATATTTATGTTATTTATTAAATATCATTTATAAGTTGTGATGTTTCGTATCAAACTAATGCATCATTCATCGTTAATGTTCGACAAATGAGCTATACCTCCAATCCCTCAATCTGGCAATTTAGCATTTTTCCTTGCTACTGTAATGTTTTATTTCTTTGTTTTAAATTTACTCTTCTCTCATGTAATACATCCCAACCACAGCCACCCTTCCTCCCCTCCTCTCAGTACCCCAGTTTCCATTTCTCCCATATCCACTGGCCCTTTGTTTCCCATCAGGAAAGAGTAGGCTTCTCAGTGATATCAACCAAACTTAGCATAACAAGCTGCGTAATACTCTCAAGGCTGGAGAAATCTCAGTGGGAGAAAAGGGTCCTAAGAGCAGGCAAAAGGGTCAGAGACATTCCCACTCCAATTGCTAGGAGTCCAACAAAAACCCAAGCTAAAGGACAACAGTATGTATGCAAATGTCCTGGTACAAACCCATGAAGGCTCTATGGTTGCTACTTGAGTCTCTGTGAGCTCCTATGAGCCCTGTCTGTTTAATTCTGTGGACCATATTTTCCTGGTGTCCTCAAACCCCAAAGCTCCTACAATCCTTACTCTTCTTCTTCAGGGTTCCCATCTGCCTCATTAGCTGCTAGAGCAAATGTCTCTGATGATGACTGGTATAGGTATAAGCCTATAGTGTAGCAGAATTCATTGAAATCATTTCATTGACTTTATATGTCAGTTTTCCTTTATTCTTTTCTTGGTCTCTCAGCTATCCCCTTCAAGATCCTGGTCAACAGGCAGTGTTGGGCATAGGCTATGTTCATGGTATGGATTCAGAGCAGTCCTTCCTGGGCACTCTCATAAGCTCTAAGTACCATTTCTCCCATGCATCTTGCAGTAGGGAATTGTTTTATAGATTTTGTAGAATGTTTGTTTTCTATTCTCACAATCAAAGCCTAGGCTGGTTATAGTAAATGGCTGGGTCAGGCTCCATATTCTCTATAACTGATTCCAGGAAGTTGCCCCTGAAGTGGTTTCCATATTGCCACTTAAATGCCACCTATTTTCAGATTGAATCTCCCTGTTCCCATCAACAACTTCTCCCAGTCACCATTGCACCTATTCTAATTTCCCTTCTTTGTGAAATTCATAGTTTCCCCTACACTCTCTTTTACCTAACTTCTCTGGATCTATGTATCAAACCATAATTATACTTTACTTAACAGCTAATACACATATAAATGACTATAGAACATAATTGTCTTTCTGAGTCTGAGTTGCCTCTCTTATGCAATATTTCTTCTAGTTCCAGCAATTAGCCTGCAAATTTCATGATATTATTTATCCCTAGAAACTGAGTCATACTCTATTGTCTAAAATAAACCACAATTTTTCATTATTCAGATGTGAGACATCTAGGTTGCTTCCTGTTGGTGGTTATTATGAATAAAGCCACTAAGAAAATAGTTGTGCCAGTGACTTTGTGGGAGAATGAGGCATCCTTTGAGTATATGTCCAAGTGGTGTAGTTGAATCTTGAAGTAGATTGATTCCCAGCTTTGTGAAGGACTGCCATGTTGTATTCCATAGTGGATCAGTTTATACTCACATCAGCAATGGAGAAGTGGTCCCACTGTGCTAATTGTAGCCCCCATGAGCTCTCATTTGTGTCATTGGTCTTAGCCATTGTGAGAGATGTAAGATGGAATTTCAAAGTAATTTGATTTGCATTTCTCTGATGGCTAAGGATGTTGAACATTTCTTTAACTGTTTCCCAGCAATTTTAGATTTCTGTAATGAGAAATTCTCTATAATCCTCTGATTAAGTCTGAGTCACATTTTGTAATTGGGTTATTTGGTTTGTTGGTTTCAAATATCTTGATTTCTTTATATATTTTTGGATATTAGCCTTCTATTGGATATAGAGTTAGTGAATATATTTCCCATTTTGTAGGCTGCCATTTTATCCTGCTAATGGTATCCTTTGCTAATAGAATCTTTTCAGTTTCATGATATTCCAGACTTTAATAATCAACCAAAACACCTGTGCTATTAGTGTTCTATTTAGGACATCATCTCCAATACCATGCTTTTAAGGCATTCCCTTACTTTCTTGTCTATGAGCTTCAGTATATATGGTTTTTTGATGAGCTCTTTGATCCCTTTAGATTTGAGTTTTGTGCAGGTAATAAATAATGAACTATATATAAAGATACTTCTACATGCATATATCCAATTAAACTGGAATGGCTTGTTGAAGAATAGATCCCATTTCACATTATATTTGATTTTAGTTTGATTTCATTTATTAAAGTTTCTGATTTTATGTCAACATAGTTTTTATTACTATAGCTATGCATTATAGGTTTAAGTCAAAGACAGTCATACATCTGGACTTTTTATTTTTCAGGATTATTTTAGCTATACTTTGTATTTTATTTTGTTGTTGTTGGTTTATTTTTCTGAAACTGAATATTGAGTCCTCCAGGTCTATGAAGAACTATGCCAGAATTTTCAAGGAGATTGCATTGAATCTGTATATTGTCTTTGACAGGATTGCCATTTTTATTCTCCTAATTCTAGCAATCCACGAGCATATATTTTACATCATATGATATCCTTTTTAATTTCTTTCATCAAAACTTCAAGTTTTTGTCATATAAATCTTTTATTTCCTTTTTTAAGGTTATACCAAGATATTATATATTGTTAGTGGATATTTTGAAGGATATTATTTCCCTGATTTCTTTCTCAGTATGTATGTGATTTTTATATAGAAGAGCTACTGATTTTTTTCTTTTATTTTTTTTCTTTTCAGTTAATCTTGTGTGCAGCCACACCTCAAGAGGAGTTTATTTGCTGTAGGATATCCTTGATAGAATTTTAGGGTTGCTTTTGTGTATTATTTTATCATCTACAAAAAAGTCTACTTTGCCTTCTTCCTTTCAATTTATACTATCTTGATCTCCTTCAGTTGTCAATATTACTCTAGTTGAACTTCAAGTACTATATCGAATTGATATAGATTATCTTGTTCCTAATTTTAGTAGAAATTCTTTGATATTTTTCTCTATTTAATTGAATATTAGATATGGGTTTGGTATGAACTGCCTTTATTATGTTGAGGTATGTCCTTGTACTCTTATTCTCTATAGGATTTTATCATGAATGGATATCGTGTTTTGTGAAAGGAATATACTGCATCTAATGAGATGATTAGGTATTACATTTTCCTGCAGTTTTTTTTTTTTATATATATAGTGGAATTCATTGACTGAATTTCATAAGTTAAAACATCCCTGCATCTCATTGATAATGTCTACTTGATCATGGTGATGAACTTTTTGGTGTGTTTTTAGATTCAGTTTGGAAGAGTTTCGCTGAATATTTTTCAGTTGTATTCATAAAATAAATGGTCTGAAATTCTCTTTATTTTTTTCAACCTTTGAATGTTTTGTGTATCCGGGTAATTCTTGCCTCTAAAATAAATTTGGCAATGTTATCTCTGTTTCTATTTTGTGTAATAATTTAAGGACTATTGGTGTTAGCTCTTCTTTGAAAATCTATTTTAATTTTGCACTAAAACGATTGAGCCCTGGGATTTTTCTGTTGTTATAAGACTTTTAATGACTTTTTCTATTTCTTTACATGTCATAGTTTTTTAAATTTTTTAAATCTAATCTTAATTGTAACTTTGGTAAGGGATATCTATACTGAAAATCATCCATTTTGTTTAGATTTTCCAATTTTGTGGAGTACAAGCATCTTTCTTCTGTGTCTCTCATTATGCCTCAATTTTGCTTTTTATTTTGTTAATTTGGATATTCTCTCTCTGTCTTTTAGTTAGTTTGGGTAAGGGCTTCACTATCGTGTTATTTTATCAAGAACTACCTCTTCATTTCATTGATTTTCATATTGTATGCTTTGTTTCTATTTTATTAATCATGTATCTCTGATTATTTCTTGATTTCTGTTCTTATAGGCTATGCTTGATTCATTTTGTTCTTGAGATTTCAGGTGTACTCTTAAGATGCTACTATAAGATCTCATTTTTTTTTCTCAAGTGGAAACATAGTAGTATGAAATTTCCACTTAGCTACTTCCATTTTGTCCCCAAAGTTTGAGAATTTTGTAGAGTCATTTTCAATGAATTATAACAAGTCTTTAATTTCTTTCTTTATTTTTGTTTTGATCCGGTATTCATTGTGTAGGGAATTGTTTAGTTTTTATGGAGTTCTAGGCTTTCTGCTGTTTCTGTTATTGTTAAGATCTAGCTTTGTTATGTAGTGGTCTAATGGAATACAGGAGGATTTTAATTTTTTGTATTTGTTGATATTTGCTTTGTGACTGAGTATGTGGTCAATTTTGGAGAAAGTTCTATGAAGTGCTGACAAGAAAGCATATTCTGCTGAGTTTAAATAAAGTATTCTATAGATACTTGTTAAATTTCTTGGTTTTATAAGGTTTGTTAGCTAGAGAATTTCTCTGTATAGTTTTTATCTCTATAACTTGTCATTTGGTGAGAGTGACATATTGAAGTCATCCATTTCCATGCATTCAGAATAGAGATATTAAGAAATGACACATCATCTTGGTAGATTTTTGTTTTGATGGGTATGAAGTGTCTTTCCCTTAATCTTTTGATTAATCTTGTTTAAAATCTGTTTTGCTAGACATTAGAATGGCTACACCACTTTCAGATCATTTGCTTGGAAAATTTTTTTCCATCCTTTTACTCTGAAGTAACAACTATCTTTGATGTTGAGGTGTGTTTCTTGTATGCAGGAGAATGGATCCTGTTTATTTGTTTTGTTTTGTTTTTACATCTACTCATTTAGTCTGTGTCTTTTTATTGGGGAATTGAGTCCATTGATATTGAGAGATATCTATGATCAATATTTATTAATTCCTTGTTATTTTGATGTTACCTGTTGGTAGTGGCGGTCTCTCTCTCTTTCTCTCTCTCTCTCTCTCTCTCTCTCTCTCTCTCTCTCTCTCTCTCTCTCTGTGTGTGTGTGTGTGTGTGTGTGTACATGTGTGTTTTTGTGTGTGTGTGCTTGTTTCCTATTTATTGGTTTAGCTTATAAGAGAAGAAATGGAATAATATGGTGTAGGTATAGCTGCTTTGGTTGAAATTTCTTTCTGGTATCGTCTTTAAGATTTGCTTGGTAGACAGATATAGTATGAATTTGATTTTATCATGGGATAACTTTTTTTCTCCATTTATGGTGATTTAATGTTTTGATGGGGTATATTAGTTTGGATTGGTATCCGTGGTCTCTTTGAATTTTCAGGACATCTCTCTAGGTGCTTCTGGCTTTTAAACTATCTGTTGAAAAGTCCACTGTTATTCTACTTTTGTATATTACAATTTTTCCCTTGCAACTTTTGACATTCATTGTTATTTTTCTTGTGTATTGATTACTATGTGGCAGGAAGATTTTCTGTCTTTGGTGTTCACTATGCAACTGGTATGTTATTTAGTCTTTTCAGAGTTTTCAAGATTTCCTGGATGTTTTGTGTTAGAACATTATTTAGACTTATTATTTTCTTTGACTAATTTATTTATTCTCTTGTATCTTCAATATCTGAGATTCTTTCTTTTATTTCTTGTATTCTATTAGTGTAGCTTATGTCTTTAGTTCCCTTTCACTTACCTAGAGCTTTCATGTCCTCAATTCCCTCAGTTTCTGTGTGTCTTAATGCTTCTATTTTCATTTTTAGGTCCTTAACTGTTTTATTAATTTTTTTCAAGTGTTTGCTTTTTCTTGGCTTTCTTTAAAGGATTTGTTCAGTTTCTCCCATTTTTTATCTTTTTTTCCCTAATTTCTTTAAAGGATTAATTTTCTTTTTCTCAAAAGATCCCTATTATCTTCATAAAGTTCATTTTAGGTACTTTTTTATGGTTCACCTGTGTTGGAATATTCATAGGTTTTGGTAGTAGGGAGATGGGTTTTAGTAGATACTTAGTGGCCTGGATAATGTTGATTGAATTTCTTAGGTTTGGGTCTAGTTTTCTGTGTTTTCGGTGATTATGTCTAGGTGCCAACTTCTGGGTTTGTCTAATATGTTGTGTAGTTCATATTTTCAATGATGGGAACTTGTAGTAAGTGTTTGGAGGGCAAGATATAGGCTTGAAAACTGCCTATGTTCTTTGAGTATTCACATTGGACCCCTTTGACAAAATATCCAATTAAATGCAACAACATTCTAGTGTTAAAATCTTTATTTGGTGGTAAGTGATGGGAAGCTATAGCTTTGTCTCCCCCATTACTAAGTACTTTCATTTATATTGTCTTCATTTATATACAAATTTTAGGAAACTTCTACTGATTTAGGTTTCCTAATTATAGTTCAAATCACCTGTAAGTTTAGCTGTCACTCCTGACATTCTTTTACTAGTTCCTTTCTTCCCTTCTCATTTTTACTTGACCTTCTCAGTCTAGTTTTATCATCCACCCATAACTATCTATTTCTCTTTCGTTGGGAGATTTAGCTGCACACCCTAGTATCTTACTCCATACCTAATATTTCTGGTTCTATAGAGTATATCTTGAATATCATAGACTTAACAGCTAATATTCACATGTAAACATATGTTAACCAGATTTTTCTTTCCGGGTTTTGGTTATCTCACTGAAAATGATTGTTTTTTCCTTACATTTATCTACAACTTTTATCATTTCTTTTTTAACAGCTGAGTAATATTCTACTATGAAATGTATCACATTTTTTTAATCCATTCTTTTGTTGAGTATCATCAAGATTATTTCCAATTTCTGGCTCCTATGAATAGAGCAAAAGTGAAAATTATTGAATAACTGTTTATGTCCTAAGATGAAATGTCCTTTGGGTATATGCCAAGAAGTGTGGTACAACTGGATCTTGAGGTAGATAGATTTCCACATTCCTGAAGAAACACAACACTGGTATCCATAGATACTATACAAGATGTCATTTTTACTAGCAATAGGTAAGTGTGTCTCTTTACTGTATCTGATAACCAGCATTAGCTAACATTTATTTTATAGGTCTTAGTCATCCTGATGGTTGTATGATGATTTCACAAAGTAGTTTTGATTTATATTTTCATGATGGCTAAGGATGTTGAACATTAGTTTGTTTCTCAACCATTTGAATATAGTTTTTTGTTGTTGTTTTTGTTTGTTTGTTTTTTAGTTCTGTTTAGTTCTGGAGCACATTTTAAGTCTAGTTGTTTTCTTGATATTCTATATATTAGCCATCTATGAGATGTATATTTTATTTAAATACTGTAGGCTGCCACTTTCTCAAATTGAATGTGTCTTTTGCCTTGTAGATGTTTTTCAAATACATCACATCATTTGTTAATTTTTGATTTTATTGCCTGTGTTAACAAATTTCTTTTCAGAGAGACTTTTCCTGTGGCAATTAGCTCAAGGTTATTTCACACATTCTCTTCTACCATGTTCAGTGTATCTGGATTTTTATTGAGGCCTGTGTAGTTGCATTTTGTGTAGAGTGATAAATATGGATGTATTTGGAATCTTCTGCATGCTGCCATGCAGTTTGAGTATGAGCATTTGATGAAGATGATTTTTTTTCTCTAGTGGGAATTTATGGAATTTTAACATTTAAAACAGATGTATATATTTGTGTGGATTTGTTTCTAGGTCTTGATTTCTATTTCATTGATCAATGTGTCTGTTTTTCTGCCAACACCATAACGTTTTCATTACTGTAGCTCTGTAGTATAACATAAAATCCGAGGTAAGGATACCTCCAGTATTTCTTATTATTAAGTATCATTTTTGCTGTCTTTTAAAAATTTTCTATATGAAGCTGGAGATAGTTATTTCAAGATCTGTAAATAATTTTGTTGACATTCTGATGGGACTTGCATTGAATTCTCATTTAACAGAATGGGCAATGTACAATATTAAAATGAACCATGAAACTGGGGGATCTTCCCATCTTCTTACATCTTCAAATTCTTTTTTCAGTGTGTTGAAGTTTTGATGATGTCACTCATTTATTTGTTAGAGTTTTCAGAAAATAATTTCAGTTATTTCAGGCTATTTTGTAACATGTTTCTATCATTTCTATCTCAGTTCATTTGTTATTTGAGTAAAGGAGATCTACTGATTTTTATGAGGTAGATTGTATACAGCAACTTCTCTAAAACTGTTTATTATTCAGTGGTAGTAATTTCTCAGTGGAATTTTGGGGTCAGTTATGTATACTATTATATCTATAAATAAAGATACTTTGAATTATTTTCTTTTCCAACTTGTACCATTGATCTTCAGTTTTCTTGTTTCTGTAACTTAGACTTTGATTATTACATTGGATTGGAATGGAGAGAGTAAAAACCCTGTCAAGTTGCTGATTTTTTTGGAATTGTTTTGAGTTTCTCGCTTTTTAAATTGATGTCTATGGTTTTTCTGTATACTGCCTTTATCATGCTGAGATAGTTATGTCCTTTGCTTCCTTAATCTCTCTAGGACTTTAACAGGAAGAGCTATTGATTTTTGTCACAGTCCTTTTCTATATTGAATGAAATAAACATATGAGTTTGTTTCTAAATTATTTTATATGTTGGATTAGATTTATCAATTTGTGGATGATCTTTTTGATGTGTTCTTGCATTCTTTGGATTCAGTTTGTAAACCTTTTATTGAGATTCTAAAATTCTGGTAGAATTGTGTGCTAAAACCATGTGGCACTGTGACCTAGAGAGTTTTAATGACCAACCCTCTTTCATTAGGTGTAATAGCTCTGTTTAAGTTTCATATATGAACTTGATTTAATATTAATCAATGATATGTATTGTGAAAATTATCCATTTCTTTTAGATGTGTCAATTTGTTGGACTACAGTTTTTAATATTACACCCTTATTATTCTATGGAGTCCGTTGTTGTCTGTTCTTATGTAACTTTCTCATTTCTAATTTGGTTTATTTAGATATTATCTCTCTAACTTTTAGTTCATTTGAAAAATCCTTTTTCAATTCTACTGTCTTTATCAATGAACCAACTTTGTTTCAATCTTTTATATTTCTTTTCAATCTTACTGATTTCAACTCTGAGTTTGATTATTTCTTGTTATCTTGTTATCTCATCTTGGGTATGCTTACTCCTTTTGTTCTAGAGCTTTCAAGTGAAGAGTTAAGTTGCTCGTATGAATGGAGAAGAGATGAAGATCTGAAACTAGACTACATGCTTTTTGGCTGAAGTGATTATAGATTCCAAAGGAATGCCTATTGGAGATGGGTCTAAGAAAAAGCAATGAGGGAAGTTTGGTAGCATAGATATGTGTGATCTACTGGAGATTGGGACAGAGGAGAGGCAGCAGCAGGTAGTGAAATCAATAGCTCATGAATAGACTGGGGATTTTGACTAGGAGAAGCTGATGGAAAAGTGAAGATTTGCAGTTAGCCTACTTGATTCCCTGGTCAGAGTGGCCTGATGGTTTCTGTGAGTTTAGGGCAGGCATAAAGCAATAACATAAGAAAGAGAAGTTAACAGTGGAAAATTTTTGATTCACTGGAGATTGAGGCATAGGCAGGAAGGCCACAGCAGAGGTCATCTGAAAAACTGGGGATAGACTGGTGTATTGGACATGGAGGAGTTGAGAAAGAAGTGAATACTGGCAGAACAATTAACTGCTTCCCTGGATGGAGTGGTCTGTGACTTCCCAGGAAGTGCTTGCTGGAGTTGGAGCCTAGGATATAGCAATGAGTCAGAGGAGAAGAGTTAGGAGGGGAAGACTTTCTCTTTATGTTCCACTGAATATGAGGGCAGAAAGGAAAAAATGGCCACAACAGGGGATCTGCCGCAGAGCTAGAGATTATAATGGCAGATTGGATTAGGAGAAAATGAAGTTAAGGTGAAGATCTGCAAATATCCAAATATCCTGCCTGCTTCTCTGGAATGAAAAAACTATAAATTTTATATTTAATATAATATATTTATTATTAATTATTATATAATTATTGTATAAATAGTAAATATATACATTCATATAAATTTTTACAATGATTAGGCCTTCATAATCTACAAATGGGTTGTTGATTGCAAATATCCTTATTGCAATGGATAACACTATAACATCACATATTTTCTACTACTACGTCCACATGCATATGTGTTGTGGATAGCCTTAGCCTTGTATGTTGATCCTAGTTCCCAGTGGATAGCCCCAGCCTTGTATTCTGATCGAAGTTTCACTTTCCTAGGAGTGGCTGCAAAGGATGATTGACTCTGTACACAGATGACGTCTTGTAAACCTTCTGTCCAATTAAAACCTGTAAAATAAAGGCTAGAGCCAGAGATTGGGCAGTAGAAGGGGAGGTGGAGAAAAAGGCTTAGGGGAGGAGAGAGTGAGAGGAATTCAGTATAAAAGGTAGAGGGAGAAGGAGGTAGAGGCAGAAGCAGAGGGAGCAGTAGAAGCAGGAGGAAGTCGAAGCAGAGGAAGTTGAAGCAGAGGAAGTTGAAGCCGAGGAAGCCGGCAGTAGAAGGAAGCCAACGACAGAGGAGCTGGAGCCAGAAGGACAACAAGGAGGCCTGGATAAACTGAAAGTTATAAGGGATCTCATAGCTGGAGAATAGAGTAGTGTAATGGTAAATCTGCCCAATCTAGGCGTGCAATTTATACCGTAATTATTGAGTTATGTTTTCCTTGACTGGTCTCATTTGGGTCAGAGATTTACCTCAACACATATGTATACTTTCTACCTTTCCTCTTTCATTACTCTTTCTGTTCATTTTGACACCAAACATTCCTAAATAGCTCAAGGTCATCCTTGATCACAGAATCTCCCATCTCATCCTTCCACTAGCTGTTGAGATATATATATATATGTGTGTGTGTGTGTGTGTGTGTGTGTGTGTGTCTGTGTGTGTGTGTGTGTCACAATTCCTTGATTTTCTACTTTCCAAAAAAGAAATTATTATAATATTTTATTCATTAATCCATTACGGCTAAAATCTGGAGTTTAATAAAATTTATAGTATTTATTTGGTCAGAAGCAATTGTATTTAATCTTTCCTTTTCTTTCCTTCCTTCTATTTTGGCATTTTCATTTTTATTTCTCCTATCTGAAGGAGAATAAAATCAGTATATTGCCAGTATATTTATTTAGTATTAATAAGTTTATTTCCAACATATAATAAGATTTGAATATCATTTACAATTAGGATTTTATTTTCAAGGGTAACTACTTTAGAATCCTGGCATGTGTTTTTCCTTCTGATGTGTTAACACATGATCTCTGACACTGAATTCCTAAACTGTTCCTCTTGATGTGTGAAAATAGATATTAGGAAGGTATGTTTTCTTTAAGACACAAAGCATAAAAGCCAAGGATTTGTAATAGATGTATGGTGATATATTCAACAATTTTACACTGTTCTCCAAGTAAGTGAATTCTTTCAGTACATAAGGATGTAGTTTTCTCATAATATCTTACTGATGGTGTCATTCTATATGCAACAAATCTCATTTTCTACAGCTCTTCTGTTGATTGAAGAGCTAACATGGCTTCCTTTATGTTCTGAAGTAATAAAAAGTAAAAAAAAAAAAAAAATTAACTTCTTTGTGTGTGTGTGTGTGTGTGTGTGTGTTTAACTTTGGCTTGCACATCAAATAATAGCCTTCTCTTGCTTTCCTGTAAGCATCCTCATTATACTTTGTACATGATACACATCATTCACAGATCTCATTTTATTCTCACAGTTTCAGACAATCAAGAAATGAACTGATTTCTGAACCACTGAGAGTAGCTTTAAACAGAAAAAAATTGTTCAGGATATAAATATACATTTTTCTGCCTGCTTAAATTACTACTATAGTAGATATAATAAAAACTAAGCAACTTATCTTTAAAATGAACCAATTACTTCTCTTTTTTAAAAAAAATCTAAATAAACAGAGACTACTTCAACTTAAGCATTCCAATTTTAATATAAATGTTCTTATAAATTTTGTACACAAAAATCTAGAAACCTTGCAATGTAAAGTAAAAAATGAGCAATTATCCTACAAAACATAGGCAATCTATGGAAAGAAAGAAAATGACTACAGATTTCTCTACTTCAAGAATTTAACTATAGCCTCAGGTCATGTCAGAAAAAAATGTTCCTCAATTATTCTATAGGAAAATGTCAAAATGAGAATATGATATTAGGATGTTACAAAAATACCTCTCAAATCCCTACAGATGCTATGCTATGACATTTTTGTATGTCTTTTTTAAAGGCATTATTGACTGAAAAAAATTGTATATAAACATGAGCTTATTTTTAAATCAATTCTAAGTTATTATTAGTTTATTGCAACATGTCTTAGGTTTACTATTGTTAAAATGAAATACTATGACAAAAAGCAAATTGGGGAGAAAAGCATTTAATTGTCTTATACTTCCACCTGACTATTCATCATTAAAGTAAATCAGGAAGGAACTCCAGCAGGGCAAAAGCCTTGAATTACAAGATACTAAAAAGCTCAGGGAGGAAAAGTGCTTGTTGGCTTGCTAATCATGTCTTGTTCACCTTGCTTTCTTTTTTTCTTTTTTTTATTTTTTTATCACATCGTAACTTATTTATTCACACAGGGGTTATAAACACAAAAAGGCAGGATGTGGGGAAGGGAATGACACCGGAGCATAGGTAATGAGGGAGAGTACAGATACCTTTCAGAACAGGGTATCAGCTGGGTGAAGGTTGAGGGGACAGGTCATTACAACTTTGCCTATGATTTACTTTTCCTTATCTAAGTTGGTACTGTCCACCGAGGCTACCGATTTACAGGAACTATGACTACTCAGGCTGGTAAATTTCCACAAAAGATGCCTGTTTACCATAGCTTATAGCCTTCTGTTTCAGTGTTTTTCCATAGAGACCCAAAATTTGGTGTTAGCATGTATGTATGTCAGGCCTATTGCTGATTTTAGGCCTATGGCTGATTTTAGGCCTTCAGTGTATAAGCAGGGTTGCCCCTGACATCTCCTCCCTTCTCTATGTACAAAAGGGCCTGGGCGATTCTAATCTTGCAAAAGCGGGGATAGAGGCCTGACCCCTAGTAATTGAAGGGGACCTTGTAATGCTCCAGTCCTCCTGTAGTTGTCCAGTGAGGCATGAGGGCCATATCCATCCTGATGTGATGTCTTTTTTCTGGAGAGGGGTACTTTTGACCTCAACCCCTATGCAGTCACTCACCTTGCTTTCTTATAGAATCCAGTATCACCAGCCTACGAATGGTCCCACCTCTAATGGATTGGCCATTCTACATAAATGTCAATTAGAAAATGCCCTAGAGATTTGTTTACAAACCTCATTTTTAAGGAGGAATTTTCTCGGTTGAAGCTCCCTCTTCTCCAATGATTCTCATTTGTGTCAATTTAACATAGAACTAGACATCATACTATATAAATATTATTGTGCAAATTATAAATTTGCAATCATAACTGAAAAATTAACAAAGCCACCAAAATACAGAGTTCTAATGCATACATATTCAGGTCAGAAGCTATGTATAACAATATAGTCTCAGCTAATGTTGACCCAAAATACAAGAATGACTACAATTTTTTTTCACAGAATCTGTAGAACATTCAGGTACTATGATAATGGCACCCTTTGAAAAAGATGAATTTTAATATTTATAAATTACATTTCTGACAGAATATTATTGGGTATCAATTCATAAGCCACTGAGGTGACATTTTCCGGTTTCAATTATACTATGCCATAAAACAATGTAAAAGGGAAAGGAACAACACTGAAAAATCAAGGACATAGAGCAATTCTATCCCTTGCCAGGGTAAAATGAGAAAGAAAATACACTTAGTAGATACTAGATAAATTAGAAAGATGAATATACTGATGGTCTAAAGTTAGTCCTTACCTAAAAGAAATGACTTGGGCAGCAAGACCATAAAGCACTTTGGTGTGTGTTGACTCAACCTAACCATAGTTTTCTACCCACATAAGCCTAAACACAGAAGAATACTATATCCCATTAAGTTCTTTCATTCCCCACCCCATCCTCTATCATCTCTCCTTTCCATGGACTTCTCTCCTATCTCCTTTCCTCTGTCCTTCTATTTCTCTTTCTCACTTTTTTCTTTCCTCTACTTTAATTCTTCTTTTTCCATTCATTTTTCTCCCTCTTCCCATATCTCTCCATTTTTTTCTTCATAAAATCTGAAAGAACAATTCTCATTACAGAACACATGTGTCAAATTGATACTTTTTTATATACCACTGGTAAAAGAATAAAAAACAAATATATACTTGCTGTGACATAAATTTTTCTTGTAGAGAAAAGAGCTAATAAACTAATGAAACATATTCTTTGTTAATAGAATACACATTAATTTTCTCAGTTCAAGGGAGATGGCCATTTTGGTAAGCTACTATTTGGCTATTCACTAGTTGTATTATTCAACACTAGTGAAGTTATTTCACCTCTGGGTCTCAGTTTCATCTTTACATTGTCCATGAAGACTCCCAGCCATAAATTAATAATCAGAAATACACTTGTAATCATCTTACATAGAGTTTGAAATCCAATTTCGTAATGTTTATTATTGTAAGTGATGACATACTAGGAACGTAACAGTATTTATATAAGGTCTATAATAAAAAGCAAGCACACAAAAAAGAAGTAGACAGCAGGAGATAAACAGGTTTGAAATCATTAAAATAGAAGCAAAATGGAAAGTACAAAATATCAGTGAAACAGAGTTAGTATGCAGAGGAAATCAACAAGATAGATAAATCCTTATTCCAGATAACTAACCAAAATCAGAAATGAAAAGGGGGAATGCAAAGAATCATTATGTCATGCTTTAAATAAAACTATACTCCACATAACTGGAAGAATCAAAGAGATGGGTAAGTTTCTTAAGAGATACAACTTATCAAAGTTAAATCAAGATGGACATACAATTTAATAGACATATATTACCTAAGGAAATAGAATCAGTAATTTAACTCGCCCAGTAAAAAAACAGTACTGACCAATTTCCCTTGTGAACATACATGCAAAAACATTGAACAAAATATTTACAAACTGAATACAAGAACACAATAAAGATTATTATCCATCTATCCTGATCATCTAGCTTTCATCTCAGTCATGTATGGATGGTCCAAAATACTAAAATCAGTCATTGCTATCTACAATATAAACAAACTGAGACAAAAGAAAATTGATCATCTCACTAAATACAGAAAAGGCCTTTGACAGAATCCAAAACCCTTTTATGACAAAGGTC